>JAMKCH010053405.1:0-52176 GCA_023653785.1 Ophioderma brevispina
GTTGTGAATTGGCCAAAGAGGACTTTGGATGAGTCTAAACAAGTAGTACATCATGAACTTCTTTGCTTGCTTGATACTTTGCGTGGTGTAATCCTTCAAATATCAAGACATGTCAAACTTTCATATTCTGAAATCAATAACAAATTTTGGATTCTTACACCCAAACATTGAAGCATTATTTCACTGAATGTTCGAATTGTTAACATATTTTTCCGGGGAAACTTTCGAATGCAAATTTCCCATTACCGGTTTAGGTATAGGCGTATTTTGGTAAGACCCATGTTTTATTTTACGGGAGGGGGCAATGGCGTTCCCTCCCCCTGCCCAGTCTGTTACGGCTACTGTCATTGAATATTGTTTAAGAATATTATCAGCAACATTTGGTATGGATAGATAATGGTGATTGAAAAACAAAGTTTATTAAGGATTTTAGATGACTAGTAAGGTCAATGCTGCTGTGGGAGTGAAGAATTGTTAAAAAATCGTGGTCAATTCTGGTTTTGGGCGGCTTCCGTAATTTTAAATATCTACACATATGCGAAAAGGTAAACTTTCGATTTTTCACAATTGACATGGATATAATGAGGCAGTCTATTCATGTATAAAAAGCCATTTCTAAACTTGTTAAATTTTTAATATTTTTCTAAAATGGAGTGTAAATCTTTTTGGACTCACCCTGTATGGTTTGTTCATTACGAGTTAAGCCTTTTGGATCAAAATAGTGAATTTTTTAGAGATTTACCATCAAATGCACATTCTGCATCAATCCGTTGTGCTATAAACGGTGCAAAGGTAGCGTTTCGAATACCATGTTCAAAAGTCTTTGAACTTAATGAGTTAAAAGCAGGTGGTAGATATTTTTTAGGACTGCAACTTCTACCCATTTGAATTTAAATTGCACGTAAACGTTCTTTTCATCAGCTATTAAAATTTCCTTATTTCACATAGTGTCGGTAGTTAGCAAACATCATCATTGCTACATGCGTATGTAATCAGGTTGCCTATGGCAGCTATCACATTGTAGTAGTATTTCATAGTAAGGCGTCCGAGGAAAGTGACCAATTAGACCACTTAGACGTAAATACATCCATCTATAAGCATTGTGATTACGGCCGTCGTTGCGATCACCGAGTAAATGACTGAGATGAAGAGGAAATGCACCAAGCCCAAGGGGTATATTAATCAAACTTGCGATGGCCGTTTAGTATGTGAAAACGGAAATATTCAAAGGGAAAAAATAATTGCTAATTCATATTTTAATGCCACAATG
Organism: Ophioderma brevispina; assembly: GCA_023653785.1. Classification (NCBI taxonomy): domain Eukaryota; kingdom Metazoa; phylum Echinodermata; class Ophiuroidea; order Amphilepidida; family Ophiodermatidae; genus Ophioderma; species Ophioderma brevispina. The sequence continues at coordinate 1,271 of JAMKCH010053405.1, forward strand.
TGATAGCTTAGTGAATGTGACAAGGATGTAAGTGTCACATCCTTGATTAAATTGTGTATTGCTGATGACAACTATCTGACCTTCGCTTGAAGGTCCAGCAGATTTAAGGTATGCTATCAATTTGCGTTTAAAATCCAGGAAATGCAAATAGAATTGATGTGAGTTGTGTCAAGTCTACAAGGAGGGACAGAAAGAATTCAATATTGGGTGGTGCTGACATCATTTGTATACCATGATTTTTCAGAGAGTAATCGAAAATACAAGGTGACTGGTGCGAATCTATTCATGACACTGAGGAGAAATCAAGTTCACTAATGATGTCACTGGGTAGTGTATTCTTTTTTCTGGCCTGGTTATTGGAATGGAATTCCCATAACGATTTGGAGGGTTTATAATCTCATTTCCTGCAGGACCTTAAAGAACAACTTTTCAACTAACTCTTATAGTTAATCGGTTTAGCGATGCAGAGGAACTGTAAGCATAGCAGGCATGTTTTATGTTTTTCTTTTTGGAAAAGTCAATAATTGAACATCAATTAACCATTTCAGAATGTCAGTTATAACGTTGATCGGACCACCAACCTTTAACAAAACTGCAAAACAACTAACTGATATCAATAGTTTTATGATACAAATGAAATCCAGAAATGGTACCCGAATTTAATTAAATCCCAGAGGTGGCCCCGCCCGGGACTCAAACCGGTAGTAGGCGGTTAGTAGGGCACCGAATGCACAGTTATATTTACACTGTCGGACAGTTCCCTCCAAGCATGCTGGTTGACATTGTGATTAAAGAAGAAAGAATAGTTTCGATTTTAGGACTATCTAAAATAATGCACGCATGTGGAGAGGTGGCTCCCCCACCGAAAAAAAAAAAGCGCATTTTTAAGTGGCAGGAGTGAAATTGAATGTTAAAATGCATGCAGCTTGCCATATTGGATTAGGGGTAGGAAAGAAATAGATCCGCCACAAAACACCTTTATAAAATATTTTCTACTTTTATTTTGAGTATAAATTCATTTGATCAAGGGTGATATTATTATTAATATATCAAACAGAAACATAGCTTGGTCTTTATCCTTCATTATTGTTTTGAAAAATACGTTACGGTTTTGTGTCTTAGAGGTTCAAATGTAAATTTGTCTCCATTTTAAGGCTATCATCATCGAAATGAAAGATTACAAAGAGACATTTTAGAACATTGTTATAAATTATATATTTTGTCTTTTGATGAATGTAAGTCTTGACTAGTAAGCTGGAATGGCAGCTGATACGTGGTTTGTAATTGTATTGAAACGCCGAGAGCAGATGACGCTATACATTATTTATCACCGACCTAACAAGATTATATGGAACACTACAAGTGACTTTCATTCCAGGGAATGTTTTTTCCTGTGCTCCAAGTTCATATAATGTTAGGCTTTAGATAGATATGTGTGTTCATCCGATGAACGTTGTTTTCGAATGAAAAATGTGGTTTATCGGGAATCAGTGGAAAAGCGGTTTTCTTGTATAATTAGAAAAATAGTTTTTTTCGACCACAAACTGTGCTTTCGTCGAATAACACTAACACAGAGAACTTGATAAATCATATTTGGAAAACCAAACAACGATTTATCTGCTGAGAGATGAGTTGATCGATAAACATCTTTTTTCGAAAAACAGTATGTATTGACCGATGAACAGCGTATATCACAAAACTAAGTTTATCAAACTTATAGTTTACAAACTGTGTATTGATTTATAAACTGTGCTTATTAACAAGTGCAAAATGGGTCCATGTGGCTTTAGGATGTGGCTTTAGGATTTCGCTTTTGTTAATATTGTAAAGTTGCCGGTTTTGTTCATAGACTCATCTGCATATAAAGTGAGGTAGTGGTGTTTAATCCAAATCTTTTGTTGACACAATGCAGGGTCACGCCTGGAATTTGCTTCTGGAGTACGGGTGCCATCTATCATATCTAGACGCATAACCCCCGCAGCCGCGCGCAAGTGGCTGCTAAAACTAACACGGGGATCCGTCTGCTCATTCAGTCCACGGTAAGGGTATTTAGCCGACTGACTTTGTTTTCAGTTTGTAGACTTATGGACCCATCTTTTTCACATTCATGCGGGGACAATTGAATATTAATTATTAAAGAACAATATACAGATGTTGAATCTTAAAAAGGAATTTTATTATGGTTTTTTTTTTTTTTTTTTTTACATTGTTATAAATTATATATTTTGTCTTTTGATGAATGTAAGTCTTGACTAATAAGCTGGAATGGCAGCTGATACTTGGTTTGTAATTGTATTGAAACGCCGAGAGCAGATGACGCTATACATTATTTATCACCGACCTAACAAGATTATATGGAACACTACAAGTGACTTTCATTCCAGGGAATGTTTTTTCCTGTGCTCCAAGTTCATATAATGTTAGGCTTTAGATAGATATGTGTGTTCATCCGATGAACGTTGTTTTCGAATGAAAAATGTGGTTTATCGGGAATCAGTGGAAAAGCGGTTTTCTTGTATAATTAGAAAAAAAGTGTTTTTCGACCACAAACTGTGCTTTCGTCGAATAACACTAACACAGAGAACTTGATAAATCATATTTGGAAAACCAAACAACGATTTATCTGCTGAGAAATGAGTTGATCGATAAACATTTTTTTTGATAAACAGTATGTATTGACCGATGAACAGCGTATATCACTAAACTAAGTTTATCAAACTTATAGTTTACAAACTGTTTATTGATTTATAAACTGTGCTTATTAACAAGTGCAAAATGGGTCCATGTGGCTTTAGGATGTGGCTTTAGGATTTCGCTTTTGTTAATATTGTAAAGTTGCCGGTTTTGTTCATAGACTCATCTGCATACAAAGTGAGGTAGTGGTGTTTAATCCAAATCTTTTGTTGACACAATGCAGGGTCACGCCTGGAATTTGCTTCTGGAGTACGGGTGCCATCTATCATATCTAGGTTTGATTTGCGCTACATTCAACGGTTATAGTGCCATAAGCGACCCTCTCTCGAGATGCTGCGCCCTTTCGGTATGTTGTGTAAGCTTGAAAATATTATTACCGATCATTAAATTTACGATTGAGACTTAAAGGTCCCAGGAAAATGCAAATAGAATGTATGTGGTTGTGTCAATTCAAAAGTCTACAAGGAGGGACTAGAAAGCATTCAATATTTGGGTTGGTGATGACATATTAGTTGAAATTATTGATTTTTCAGAGAGTAAAAGGAAAAATTCCCAGGTGACTGGTGTGAATATTTCCTGACCACGGTTTATCCTTCATTTTCCTGGGACTTTAACGAAAGAAAATCTATAGGTTGTGTTTAGCTCCTGTTGTAAAATTGAACTTGTTAGTGAAAGCAAAACAAATGTCAAGGTAAATTTTTACCTTGTAGGACTAAAATGCATAGTTCTCAAACGGGGCATTCCACAGAAATAAAAAAGAACACCAGCAACAGCAAGAAACAAAAAAACAAACAAAAAACAGTAACACACAAACAAACGCATCAACTAAATTTGACCAAAGCCTTTATAATGTTAATGAAAAACAAGTTGGAAAATCTAGTTATGAATTTGTGGAATAGGTGTAAACTTTTTTTTAAAAGTTAAAAAATATTTTTCTTACACTCACTGCCTATAGAACAATAATTGTGATGATTACTGGAGATTTAAATACAGAAAAATGCTCTAAACCACATTGGCCAATTAGCCAGAGCGGTTTGTGAAAATTGGTGGGCAATTTTGTATTTTTTGATAATCTATTGGAATTTGGCACAGAGTTTGTTGCTAGCTTTTCATAAAAGTGGGGGCTTTATTTAAGTTTGGCTAATGTAGAGTACAGGTACAAGTGTATAGCGCCTTCGTCTCCGCTACGTTCGATGTGCCTTCGCCCTAGAAACGAGCCTTCGGCTATCCGGTCGTGGGGGGATAGAAAACATTGTGAGAGTCTTTGACAAGGACCTAAGTTAATGTACATCTAAAAGAGGAATATAGAGGATCCAGATTCTCTGTTTCACAGGATGGGAAAAACTAAATTGCCTTAATCTGTAGAGAAGTGCACAAAGTGTTTGTCCGGTTATAAAGGATACTATATATATATAATATAGTTGTTCCATTTACATAGTTAGATTTTCGAGAATTTCTAGATTTTACCCTCAAAGCATAAAGATTGCAACCATCTGTGGTGCTATTTAAAATGTGTACCAAAAGGTCAGCATTGATACCATGTTCAAAAATTCTTTGAACTTAATTAAGTCAAAAGTGTAACGAGAGGTGGTAGATATTTTAGGAAGGGAACTTTTCCAACTTGTGAATTTAAAATTGCACACAAAAGGTTGCCGTAAGCAGCCAGGAACAGTTCCTTTGACTTTCACAAGCGGGTAAGGGAGGAAGCTAGACGTAAGCATGAGGGGGGAGAAGGGGGGCACACAAAAAAATAAGAGACAAAGAAAACAAACACCAAAATAAAAAAAAAAGAACACACAAACAAACACCCCCACCCCCCCCCCCCCCCCCCCCCCCACACAAAAAAATTTTTTTACCCCCCCCCACCCCCCCCCCCCCCCCCCTTACCCCCCACCACCCCAACCGTTGCCACACCCCCCCCCCCCCACCCCCCCTAAAAAAATACCCCCCCCCCCACCCCCCCCCCCCCCCCCCACACCCCCCCCCCCCCCCCCCCCCCCCCCCCCCCCCCCCCCTGGTTGCCTAGAGCAGCTGTCAAATTAGTATTTAACGTACGGCGTCTGAGGAAAGTGACCAATTAGACGTAATACAGCCATCGATAAGCATTTGATGAATTACCGCAGGTAGTTACGATCACCGTATTTTAAATGACTGAGATGAAGAGAAAAATTGCACCAAGCCCAAGGGGCTGATTAACTCAAAATTAGCTGGTCGTTAAGTACGGTGGATGAGATTTCAAAAGGGAAAATGATTGCCCTAATTAATATGTAATGCCACAATGTGAGAGCTTAGTGAATAATGACAGGATGTAAGTGTCACATCATTGGACAGGTGATTAAATTGTGTATTGCTGATGACACCTATCTGACCTTCGCTTGAAGGTTCCAGCAAGATTTAAGGTATGCGTAAAGAACAACCTTTTTTTCCAACTGCATTTCGTGATCATTTTTGTTTTCAATGGATTTACAGTGGCGAATAAAATGATTCAAAACGCACGCTTTTAAACAAACATTATAAAAAATTAAAGCAAACACGAACGAAGCAAACAAAAAAATTAACAAACGAACATAAAACACATCAGTGGCCTACAGGAATTTACCAAGACAATGGCCAAATAATTGCTGAGAAACAAGAAGAAACTGACGTACATAAAAAAGTGGGAAACCAGGGGAAAGGTGTCCCGAGGATGACATAATAATAATTACATTTGCCATCGTATACCGGACCATAGACATAGGAGAGAAGGACCAACAACAGATTCAACCATTGTGTCACCGGAGGAAAAGTTGTTGCACACGCGTCGAGAGTTGGGAGAGGAGGCAGAATATGTGGCCCGATTACTTGTTTCATGAAAAGAACTAAGATAATCTGGCATTCATGTTGACATGGAGAGGGCAAAGACTTTTGTTGCCATTTTCAAAAGCACGGGCACTCAAAAGCAAACATTCAACTCACCTTACATTGGAAATACCATTGAATCAAATGACGATAAGCAGATGTATTGAGAGTTATGTAGCCTATATAAATGCGTTTACTTTTAGTACATAAGCTGCCATCATTAGATTTTCCGTTCGTTTTGCCACCCAAACTGTGATTTAATTTTCCCATATTCACCTTGAAGGGATGCTCCCCTGACTAGATGAGGTAGTTTTCCGATCAGAAAAGCTGCAACGTTAGCGTGTTCTGCCTTTCAAATGGCCGCTATTGTTTTATGTAAAACCGCCAATACAATTGCTTACAGATAGAAATTGTATCACACTACGAGCGATATCAAGTTTTTAACTTCATAAAGGGGGCTCATACATCTAGGCGTCCAAGATGGCCCGCGCAAAGAGTGGCATATTGCTAAATGAAACTTAAAATGGCATATTGTTGAAATAAGATCCTGGGTGATATTTTGGGAGCTCCAACAAGAATTATGGCATTTATGTTTTATGTCAGTGGATTGTTGTAACATTAAGTGCCCAAAGCTAAAAAAACTTCCGTAAGTGCCCAAGAGGGGGGGGGGGGGGGGTGGTGCCTAGGGACCCAACCCAGATAAACACTTTCCCGTGGGAAGTGTGCTCAGACACTAACACAAATACATGGGGGTCAGTAAGAACCACATACCCACATAAAAATGAAGTTCCAGACCTTTGACCTAGAACCTATGGCCAATGAATGTCACTCTTCGAACAAGGGATGGGTCGCCATTTCCATCCATCCGCAACTCCAAATAAGGTTTTTTGAACCTAATATTCATTATATCTACCTAGAATAACCAATTAAAAATAATCAATTGCAAAATATAGCCAAATTTTATACCATCTTGTATTTTTCTCAGAAACTTCAAAATCAACCTATTTTTCCCATAGACTTACACGTTAAGAGCACGGCAGGAAAAATTAAAATTGATGCTATAAGCATATAAAAGGTTATTTTGATTTAAGTATTATTAATTATATTAAATTACCTCCTAAGGTATATATCTAAGCAAAATAAATCCCAAGATTAATTACTTCAATTTTTTATTAGTAAAATATCTTGTTTTTTCACTTACGTTAGTGCCAAAGGGGGGGGGGGCGGTTCCTAGGGGCCAACCTAATTATCAAGAAAGCCGCTGGGCGGATTAATGTTTTTTGATCAGGAGAAGCGTAGTCATAATCAGACAATAGAAAAAAACCCTGAAAAAAATTGATTGCCGAACCGAGAAATCGCAAAAAAATCAAATGTTGGGTACTATGGGGAACCCCCCCTTGGGCACTAAGTGTTTTAAAGATGGCGGTGTGTATATTCGCTCTAGAGTACGTAAATCTCCACCCCGAGTACAAAGCCTAACATTATGTTCTAAATAATTTTCAAATCCCCCGGTCAACATGCTCTCCCAGCGTGCCTACGGGCCCCGTGATTTGACGGGCTATTTTCAGGGCCACCCAAACTTCCGCGCCGAACGCTGCATAGGCCCACCAAGAGCGGTGAACTTCTCCCCCTCCCCCCCCCCCCCCCGCACCCACACACACACTCATATCGCTCACCGAGCACCAGGCTCTCGCCGATGTCCCGAAAGAATACGCCGGCATCGACACAGGCAAGCCTGGGGCACTAATAGCAAGATCCACAAACAGAATCCAAATGCAAAAAGCGCAAAAACACATACAAAATACGGCCGATAAGGTTAGTAAATGCCGTAGATTTATAAAAAAATCTCTCAGATCAGAAACTATCCAAGCGGAAACAATGGCTTAGCAAAGGTCTAACACATTCCTACGCCCAAAAAGCCCAGCCGTCTCGACCTAATGGAAGACACGCAAAAGTACCTCCGTAGAATCAGAGTCAAATACCTAATGAGCAGCAAAAAGGGCAAGCAAACGAATGCACCCTTCGTTGCCATCAACATGGATTCCAAAGGACAGGGTAACAACGACCTGGAAAAATCTCCTCTCTGAAACTCACATACGAGCTATCCAAGTAAAAATGCAACGTCACACACAAACATGCCCAAAGCTAGAGCATTGCACTCAAATGTGAAAAGAGAACAAAAATCTAGTCTTGCGCCGTTCGATAAAGGCAGAGGCATATGCATAATACCTGTAGAGCAGTATAGGCAAGTCGGTATCATACACCTACAAGGTTATCAATACGAGAAACAGCATATGACATGACAGCCCACCCTATCGACTCATTAGCGCCTCCTAGGAGAAATGTTCTCGCATGATCAAATAGACAAGCACACGCTCGAGTACCTCGATCCGTCTAACAGGGAAATCAATATTACCATGCATGTATTTCTTGCCCAAAGTACACAAGCCCAAGCCAGATAATGGTCTCTTTGCGCCGAGACCAATCTGCTCAAGGGTGTTCGAGCGCTACTCAACCTATGAGTGAATTGTGAAATCATTCCTGGTACGGAGCTGCAAGCAGTCGACCTGCGTCAAGATTCCACACACCTAATTCAAAATACTCGACAAACTATGCTAACCCCCTAATGCCATTTGACTAGCCGTGCGGACGTTGAGGGGGGGGGGCCCTTGGTCACAAACACGCCATCAATGAAATCGATCGGACGGCCGGATGCCGCGCGTACGACAATTATAATCAACCGCTACCACATCAAAAAAACTGATACCCAGTACTTGCGAAGAATCATAGAGCTAATTTCCGAAGAGAAATTGCTTTGAATTCGACGGAGAGTACTCTTTACAGGTCGTACACTGTTAAAAATTCCGTAAATTAAGAAAACAGGCTTTCCGAAATTTACGGAAAATTGTTTAACTTTAAAAAAAAACAAATAAAAATAAAAAACAAAAAAAAACATAAAAAATGTAATTTACGGAAATATTCAAAATTTTATGGCAGCCTATTTCAGAATTTTTTTTTTGGTCGTAATTTCAAAATACGGAAAAAAATTTGTTAAAATACACATTTTTTCCATAATATGAGCCAAATTTCTGTAACAATTACGTCAAATTTTCCGTTAATTGACAGGAAAATCTTAACTTACCCTAAAAATGACTGGAAATACTGCTGACAGAAATCCGTAAATTTACGGAAACTTTTTAACAGTTTAGGTGTGTAACTATGGGGCTCTCGAGCAGTTGCGAACGAAACTCTGTGATATCTGGCTACACGCAGTAGAACAAGAATATAACAGATCCAAAACATATTGTTATATATCAGATAGAGACGATATAGTCATTCGTATAAGACGGAGGCGGCATTCAAGCGCTATTGAGCGCAGGAACAACGCCCACCCGAATCTAAAATTCACGCACGATCTTCTCACAAACAAGTCACCTTCCGGGACTTTAGAAATTTCAAGGTCGCGATTCGCGGCAAGCAGCGCTTGGACCACAGGAGTTCATACAAAGGGCCAGGTGATTACTCAACAATACATTGATCCAAAATCAAAGGTCACGCACCGTGTGTTTAACAGGTTCTTAAAAGGCGAATGCATCCACAGCGCACAGCGCCGATAAGGTAGCCCAAGTCACAAGCAGTATTAAACATTCCGAAAGAAATGACTATGTTGGATATGTCAAAGCAAGAAAGATCCGAAGCAAAATCCGGTTACTCTAGTTACAAATTTTCGTTCTTCACTACAGACCAGCGACCTCAAACGTGCCCTAAACCAAACATTGGGACGCATCAGAGGCAACCGCAAACTGTCAAAAATATTTCCCCAAGACCACAATCATAGCTTTCAGGAGAGAAAGAAATATCAGAGACTCAATAGTCAGAAAACTGCGCTCCACGAAGCCCCGATACGGGACGACACCACGCGCCCTCTCCGAGCAGGGACAGCGGGGAAACCACGGGCGATACCGACCCGGACAGCACGCTGGGCATTCTACGGGAGCTACAACACGCATAGGCTAATGGGTCATAGTTATACGAAAGTTTTCAACGGGGTAAAAAACATAGCTTTTTTCCACTGTTTGATGCATAATAGTGACTGATGAGTCCCGAAAATGGGGAGGAAAAAGCGTATCCGGTTTGAAGCCATCTTCAAACTTCAGGCTTAGTAAAACAATTAGAATTAATCCGCCTTTTTTTACACATTTACGCTTGAAAAATGAAAAACACATGTGGGCATAACGGCTTGTACACTATTTTACAAGAAGCAGATAATATGTGTATGTGTCAAGGTTTATATCACCCCTCGTCGTTAATAGGGAAACGCACCAAGCTTTTAAACAGCAATAGAACATATGCACAGGTCTAATAGACGATATTTTCCATAACAGCTCATACAAAAGAACTCAGTAGTTCAATCGACTTTTACGAGCTCACGACCCAGCGTAAAACAAAGAACTTTACGTGACCATGTATTTCTATACGAAAACAGCATTCAAAATTCTGATCTACTACAATGTATTCCCTGCTCATCTCTAGGTGGTATCATCCTCCCCCTAATCTTTCGGTGTTATTAAACAAACCAACTTTCTAAGAGGGCCCCTTAAAACTGTCCAGATGTGACAAATTATTAAAGGGGGTATTGGACATGTCCAAGAGAGTGCTGTCACAATATCTGGTTACTACTTGGGCTAATAACCATAGTTTAAACTGACTCTATAATAGTTCATAGGAAGACAACGGCTCATATCAAACGAATAAATAAAATCATAATAAAGGGGTGTGAATGTATTTAGGATGCTCAAGTGACGCTATAGGTGTTTTCCAGTTACAAATAAACACTATGCTTATGAAGAAGTGAAAAGTTGTCCATATGTAGAAGGAAAATAAATATGGTGACCTAACTTTCTTTCGAGCACATCAAGTGGCATATCTTGTTCGACTTGTACCACCAGCTCCTTCTCCCTCTCAACTGCCGAGATCATCTTCCTTCCCAGCGTCAACTAGTGTTGATTGAATAAAAAAAACTCTTTATGGAGAATTGCAACACCCTAGGGGACACAGACACTCAACATACAATATACACATTAAAACCGACGTGTCGGAAGATAAAACATTCCTTACAGGGTAAAAAGACCAAAGGGTCACATGTAAAACAAGCTGCAGCCCAGAACCAAGGCAAGAACGCTATTTACCATCGGTGGTGAGTGTGTATTCATGGCGTGGCACACACATGGCAACACCAGCAGCTCTGAAAAGTTATTTCTGTGCCTTTAATTGATTCTGTTGTACACTTAATATGTGCAAATACACTTTAATGTATGTGGAAGTTTGTAGATGTTGCTTATCAGATTGAATTATAGTTTATTGACCGGTGGCGGGTCATGAACTGGTCAGTTGCTGCGCATTCGTATTTCACTCTGCTGGATGGTTGCTTTGTATGGTATAGCAAACATCCATTCACGATCACCAACGGTTTTTATAATTGATTGTCACATTTAGACTAGCAAATTCATATATAAACCATCAAAACGGGGGAAAGTAAGAAACGAGGTTACGCAGAAAAAACTGAACATGATATGTTGGAGGCTGTATAATAGATTGAACGGCAAATTGACGTTGGTTAAAACGGGCAGTAAAAGCGCTGACATGAGCTGATAACATGAACCACCCGGTGTGGGGATTTACCCTTGATTAAATGGTCAGTGTTTGTACTAATACTTTCATTGAGAATATTTCTGACATCATTCAGGCCAAGATCTTGTAATAATGATTTGGTCTGAAAGGTGAATTGTTAATTAACAACACCCAAGGACTGAGAAAAAACCACGAGCTTATGCACGGGAAGACCACGCCACAAGAACGTGAGCTACGTACGGTGTATTATCTGTAGTGCAGAAACAACACGGCGTGGAATGTGACAGGGGGGACAGAGGGTAAACACAAATTGCGTCGTATTTTTTGAGGGGTGAGGTTAGAAAAATTCATTCGCGTGTTTAATACAAAGTCCAAATGTAAAACATTACCTTGCGTTGGTATGTAAACAAATCAACAATATCCTCTTGAGTGCAAAAAGTCCGAGAGAAATGAAGCATATTTTAAATGTCAAAATGAATATTAAAGGTGTAACTTACGTAAATCTGCGGAAAAATTCCAGGATGCCAGTGACATGTCAGGTTTTTGACAAGGAAGGCTCATGCCCCCTACATCAATCAGCGGAGAAGCGATTCAGCCCAAACATGAGAAAGAATCACCTAAAAGGGATATCTAGTCTACAGCCAAACAGGACATCAAAAACACGCAGCGCTGTGCGTCATCAACGAAATAATTGGTTCCTTGCCTAGAATTACGTGTAAAGGCACATTTTTGATTCGCTCATGCTGTCATACATCACGATTGCTCGATTAATACAAGTCATATAAGTTCTAATCTCGCACAATAACAATGAATATGTACTTATAAGATGACTACCGATCAAATTAATTTACCTCTCAATAAAAAAATTATGTTGGGATTTCTTTTTCAAACAACGTGAAAATGCTTGGCACTTACGCTTGGTATGCATCACCCCCCGGTATCCCCGGTACGTATTACCTTCGTTGTCCTCGCCGGGGTATTTTCTCCGGGAAATACCCTGGCTAGCTCTTCGCTATCCCGGTGTCATTCCCTACGATGAGATCCCAATTCTGATTCGCATCTGCAATATTTTGGACTCGGGGGCTTGTACTTTCAATTATTCTAACTAACCGAAACCTGATTATTCCGAACAAGTTGTGAGTGCGTTTAGTACATGATCTCCGACATGATTTATTGACCTATACTTTAATGACGTCACAGGCATAGCGCCCAATGTGAAGAATTTATTTTGTTTTATAGGGGGGTCTAGGAAAATATCTTTTCAAGTGTAATTGTGACTTACCTGTACAGTTTGGCAATAAAACTTATGTTTCTCGTTTTTTTCATATCAAAAGCTTTCTATTGTATATAATCATAATTTCATGGTGTGTTGACTTTAAACTTTTTTTTTCAACACGTTTCGCTCAGAACTATTTAGTGGTGTTGAATCTACATTGCATATAAGGTTTTATTCGATATAAGTTCACTTTGACCTACTGACGTTTCGTATTGTAAACGTTGGCGTCAATTAAAGGTATTTGATATAGGATTGAAAAGTCAAGCAAAATTGATACGAAATTGATAGTGCAAATGTTGAAAAAAACATGGTCTATATCGGAAAGTCACTTTGAAATTTCTATTTCACTAGGATTTCATACCGTCACTCCATATTAAAATTGGTTTGATATTTGTGAAATATTACAAAGATTAAATGTCTATTTGATAGAGTTTTCACAAACATTTGATTTTCTGCAAGAGGGAAGATAACTTTCCTCCCTTATTTAAACAGCTTGACATATAAGCCTTGTCCAATTTTTCGGAGGGTCAAATCAGCTGTGTTAATACTTCTATTGTACTTTCAAGTTTAAGGGTGCACACCTTACAGCCTGATTAATCGACAGCTGCAAATTACCAGTTTATTGATGTCCTAAAGAGTTGAGATGAATCTTAGGCATTCTAATTCGTGATGCAAATCTACCAGTGAACCCTCTATCAAGACACTCTACAAGGCAAACAGCTGGCAGGTAAGAATAAAAGCAGCTCAGTGTTTACTGACTACAATACGCAACTGATCGTACACGAATGGCATGTGTCTTTAACCTACCAGACATTCACTGGCCTTTTCTACTGAACATGCTCTTTCGTGTTTTGTTAACCGTGTACTGATAATGTCGATTACTAATATTTAACATGAGGATTCTACCCTCACAGGGTTCAACAAGGCCCACTTCAAATACATTCACTGCCAAACCTTTTGTATTGGGAAACCATCTACATTTTTTAAAATAGGATAGTATTTTCTTCTGTCGCAGCATTCCGGAAAGTTTTGGTAAAGAATATATTCGCCTGAATGCAGTCTGTAGGATAATAGAAATACTTCAATCAGCAGCTGTCGGTTTTTCCTCCGTATTTTGAAATAAATAAGGCCATTTTAGCGATCTTTCAAAATTCCGTCGCGATATCAAGCTAAAACTATGACGCAGTGCATAGGGGCACTTAGGACTTATCACGGTTGAACTTTGGTTCGTCCGTTACGTACGTCTAAAGACACCTTAGTGTCCACCTGAAAAGAGTCAAAATCTTTGACATGGAGGAGTACCTTAACACTTACTGCATGGGGGGGGGGGTCCTAGGTACCCATTTTTTTGTTTTTTCAGCTGGCGAATTTTAACGCTGCAAATAATTTGGTTAATATTTTTTGTATTTCCCCGTCTGAACTTTTACTTGACATAAACAAAGTAAATAATGAAATTTAAAAATCTTGCAACTATAGTAGCCATGGGGAGCCAATATTTCGATATACACATGTAGCTGTTTTACTGTAGGAACAGTGGGGTAAATTATACAATAACCCTACAAATATCAATTGCACGTGACATTTTATGTTTGTGCTTATATGGTAAATATAGTCATTCTTCACCATATTAAAGCCATCAGCAAAGTCTAGTGAAGCAATGCCGTAGAAATGCAGAAACAAATTAGTGTCTTTTCGCACATTTTGACCGCAGAATGAAAATCATGTTTTGCCCCTAATTTGCTTACTGAACAACTTTCTTCTTTCAGTGTTTATTTTCTTTATTGTTGATGTCTTTGAAGCCTTCTAACATGTGGTGGATTTCACAAAAATCCTTTAGGGAAAGTGGTTATTGGGGTCCCCAGGAACTCCGACCCCCCCCCGTTATTCACTAACGGAATTGCAACCCCTTATGCGTTAAGTGTTAAGTACCTTAGGTTTATTTCTTTCTCTTTCTCAACACTAAAATTTGGCAGAAAAGGGAGAAAACAGCACTGTATGTTTCAACGATATGCAATCCTCTTCAATTGCGTGTTTGGATTATCAGTGAGACCCTTGAGCATTGTTATAATTCGTACAGCTAGAATGGCAGCTGAAACCTGTTTGTAATTGTATTGCAGATGACGATATACATTATTTATCACCGACTTAACAAGATAAATTATATAGAGCACTACAAATGTCTTTCATTCCAGGGAATGTTTTTCGCTTAATTTGCTGGTTCAAGACTAGTTGACATGATGTTAACACAACCTTTAGCTATGTGTGTGTGGTGAATGTTTTGCAAAAACCGTGTTTTTTTTCGTCCGATAAACGTTGTTTTCAATCGAAAAAAGACATTTTTCGATTGAAAAATGTTTATCGGGACTCAGTCGGAAAACACTCGTTTTTCTCTTGTAATAATCGAACAAGACGAGGACCTTAAAAAGAACAATTTTCTGACATTTGAATGCACACCAAATGCCCCATTTGAATAAATACACAAAGTTAGTTTGTAAAACAATTTAGTTTGAAATGTACATGTACAGAGTGCCCCCAATACCCTAAAAGGACCCAAATGGATAGGAAAAAAAAGGTCTTTATTTTAAACATTATTCAAATTATGTACATGCTGGTAAAGTATTAGTCATGATCTTTTCAATACAAAAGCAAAAGTTAATTTCTTAAATTCTATTTTGGTTTTTTTTAACCCCACACAAATTGCAACAGAAACAATTTTGGTGTTAATATACTCTGAAATAGTCAAAAAATAATATATTAAAAGTCTACCAAAATCAACCTTGTAGAAATAAGGGGGCAACATTTGTACAGGGGTAAAAAATTAGAATTGTTCGAATTGATATAAATGATGTACCAATTTATTGGCTACTCCTAAGGTTTAACAAAAAGGTATAGTTTGCCCTATCTACGCGTTATAGTTTTAGTACAATAGTCTCAAAACAGTTCAAGGTCATCCTGGGGTAAAATTCATAGAATGGTCCGACTTTGATCGGACTGGTTGTAAACTGTTAAATTTGTCCCACTAGATAAGTAAATGTAAAAAGATTCTTTGTTTGAACTTTCTATGTAAGAATTACAGAGCTATGACTAGTGACCTCCCATAGACCCTGTAGCCCCCAGTTACATGTTGTGTTCCAATTATGCAACGAATATTATAGATGGTGCAACCAGTATATTTTCGGGTTCTGTACCATTAGACGATCAATTTGACACCATTTTTATAACGTACAGATATATCAGAAAATTTACCCCCATTGTGACCTTGAACCTATTTTGACTCATAACTATTGAACTACAACCTGCAGATATGGCAAACTATACCTTTTTTTAATCCTGGAAATGTAACGAACACGTTGGCATACCTTTCGACGCGTTTTGATACTTTTTATATTTTGACCCCTGTATAAACCTTACCCCCTTAAAAATATATGTTCCACTCCTTTGATTTTAGTAGACTTTTGATATGTTGTTTTTAAAGGTATTCTAAATACAATTCTGTTGGAATCGATTCTGTTGCAATTAGTGTTGGGTTAAGGCAGCATTCATTCTATTTTGACTGGCCTATGTTTGATTTGATCCGAAATGACTGGATTGTGGCAAATTTTCACTTGTAACACGGGCAGGTTGTTTTATGCGTACACACTACATAATATTGGTGATTGGATGGTGTACTCGTGCTCTTTTTTTAATGAAACTCGAAAGAGTGATTTTTACTCTTTTACAATTTAACAGTAACAAAACATATTCAAGGGAACACCATGCCGTATCAACCTGTTTATAATGATAAAAAGTCATGTAAAGTGTTTGAAATCCGTTATGCATATGACATCCTCTCCGTATTACAAGTGAAAAACAGAGGTTCTATTAAATTGGGCACAACTTCAAATCAAACAGGGTTTTCTGTAATAAAAGCTAATGAATAATAATTTCAAAATATGTAAAAATGATTTGCATAAATGTTTAATAAAGACCTGAAATTGGGGGCGCTTTTAGGGTATTTTTTGGGCGACACCATGTACATACAATGTACTTGTTTCCCACAATTGGAAGTATTATTTTGGATATAAATTGGCTATTATATCATTGGTCATTCCACAGTGGACTTTGTCCAGTAAAACTTTGCAATCTGACCCAACCAATCAGGAAAATGTTAATATGGCTACCATGCAGAGCTAGGTGGCAAGCGTGAGATTTTGACCACCACTCATGCTCCTGGAGCATGGGTTGTGGCAACCGTTCCAGAACGGAGCTATTCATTATATTGAGTGCTGACCACAATAGCAGTAGCGATTTATTCCGTAAATTTTATCAAGGATTAGAATTGCAAATCTGGCACAGCAATCCTCGCTGGTCTTGTGGTTAGGTAGCTGACCTCATGATACAGTGGTCTCGGGTTGGAATCTCGCTACTGCCTCTTTTAAAATATATAAAATTTTCATTATTTTTCAGGTAAGAGGGAAAAATTCCAAGTCCAAAAAAAGATAAAAAACAATAGCTGCCCTTTGAGGTTAGTAAGGGAGACCTGCTCCTGGAGCATGGGTGGTGGTAAAAAACTACCGCGTGTAGCTAGGTGAGGGCTAGTCTCATTTATGACCCATTATAGTGTAAGCATGGTAAACAGGTTATGTTACTTGGACTAACCATGGAAGAAAGAAATAGAAGGAACCACACGACTTCCACAATCCGATTTTAATCTGTTTATCCATTCACCCGCACAAAAGGAACGGATTCAACAGCGACCCTTTGATCATAATCCTGACCTATTTAAGGATATGGCAGGTTAGTTTTTGGCTTTATTCTAAGTCTATATTATTTTTTTTTACGTACAACCATGTGTTCCATTTGTTTTGTACCCATCATGCAGTTCTGTTTAACAACTTATTTGAGATTCACAAACTGTCCCTTTTTGGATACCCAATTCCCCATTTTTTTCTTCTCTTATTCCGTAGTAGAATTTCATTGCATTGCACAAGTGGGAGAATTTATTAATTTATTCCCATGATTTCATTCCCTCTATTAATCGTCCAACACGAATAAGGACAAATAACACATGGTCACACTAGTGTCAGTTTAATCGACAACATCCTCACCAACGATATTGGTAATTCACTTAACATCAATTCAGGTATTCTTATTACTGACCTCTCCGATCATTTTCCAATCTTTATCACTAAATCAAACATATCTAGGTATTTACACTCGTCACCGCAATCCCACTCAATCTGTTCACGCCAACTCAAGCCTTAGGGCTAAAACAACATATAAATGAGCCCACTCATTTTTGGTCATACATTAGATTTGCTAATAACTCGTGAAAATGAAAATGTACTTTCAAATGAGTGTGTTTTTCCTGGCCTTTCGGATCATTTTGTAATATCGTGTGCTCTGGGAATAGGAAGAGCACCACTTCAGTGGAAGACTTTCACCACACATAATCTTAAGGCTATAGACTTTAAGTTTTGCTTATGATATATCTATGGCTCTTTCCCGAATTTATTTGATCAAGATGATCTTGATCTTTGTGTGAATAAGTATGTATCTCTGTTGAGTTCCCTTCTTGACAAATTTGCTCCTGCGAAAACACGCCGTGTTCTTGTAAGACCAAATACATCGTGGTTCAATTCCGAAATTCGCAAACAAAAATGTAAGAGAGGGAACCTGAACATAAATGGCGTAGGTTAAAACTCGAGGTTAACCGTCAAGCTTACTGTGAACAAAGGTAAGTGGTTAAACGTATGACTAAGGAGGCTAAAACTGCCCATTATTCTGATTCTGTTGCTCAGTGCCATGCTGATCAAAAAGGTCTTTTTCGTGTTGTCAACAATCTTTTGCACAAGAGTAAGGATCCTGTTCTTCCCAGTTGCACTTCTGACCAAATGCTTGCCAATAGGTTTTCACAGGTTTTTTTTTTTTTTTTGTAGGTAAGATCGAGAGTGTACGAAGTGGCTTTAATGCGAATGTTGTTTTACCATCTTATGACACACAATAGTCAGTTTGCGTTCCTCATCTTACTGTTTTTGAACCAGCCACTGATGACGAGTGCACCTACCAAATCATGTGAATTAGACCCTCTACCGACATGGGTCATAAAAGAATGTATTCATGACATTGTTGCATCAATTGACATGTCTTTCTCAACAGGCATTTTTCCAAGTGCTCTGAAAACAGCTTATATTAGACCTCTTCTAAAGAAGCCTGGTCTTGATAAAGAGGAACTCAAAAATTTGAGGCCAGTCGCCAATTTGACGTTCCTTGGAAAAATAATTGAGCGCGTTGCTTCATCACGTCTTAAGACTGTCATTGATGATTGGAAATTGCAAGATCCTTTCCAATCTGCCTACCGGGAAAATCATAGCATCGAGGCAGCATTTCTACGTGTTAATAACGACATTCTGTGTGCAATGGACAGTGGCAAAATAGCTGCCCTGGCGATGCTTGATCTCAGTGTTGCGTTTGACACCGTGGATCATAATATCCTTCTCCAAAGGCTCCAAAATAACATCGGTGTGTCAGGCGTAGTACTGAAATGGGATAGAACACAACATGTACGAATCGGAAGCACCTCATCTGAGCCAATTACATTAAATTATTCTGTGCCACAAGGCTCAGTATTGGGACCGCAAAGGTTTGTCATTTACACCGCACCAGTCCGTCATATCATTCAGAAATACAACCTCAGGTACCACATTTATGCAGAATGATACCCAAATTTACATTTCATTTGATGCTAAACAGACAGCTGCTATTGATGCAATTCGTGTTATTGAAGCATGTGTTGAAGAGATCCGTCAATGGTTGAAAAATAATTTTTATAATAACAACTTTCTGATATTAAAATTAATATTGGCAGCTCAACCATTGCTCCAGTGAAACAAGTTCGCAATCTTGGCTTCATCATGGATGCGTCAATGACTCTCACTTCGCACATTTCTTCCATCGTCAAATCAGCTTCTTTTCAAATAAGAACCTTGGCAAAATTCGTAAATTTCTGGACTCTAAGACAACAGTACAAGTGGTTCATGCCTTCATCTCTTCTAGATTAGACATGTGTAATTCTCTCCTTCATTGACTTCATAAGGAACAAATTCATCGATTGCAATTAATTCAAAATACGACTGCACGTCTCATTACACGCACAAAACCATTCTCTCACATAACTCCAATCTTGTTTGATTTGCACTGGTTACCAGTTCATCTGAGACTCCAAAAATATAAGCTTCTGCTTCTCACTTATCGTGCCATAAATGGACTTGCACCTGCCTACATCAGTGAACTTCTAAGTTGTACAAACCGTCTCGGACTGGCTTGCGTTCCACATCAAAAAATCTTCTGGTTATGCAAAAGTCATACCGGTCATGGGGGGACAGAGCCTTTGCCATTTCTGTACCTAGGCTCTGGAATTCACTTCCTGATTATATCCGTGTCTGTTCATCGCTCTCATCATAAAAACTGGCCTCAAACCTCATCTGATGTCTATTTCATATAATTAAGATGTTGTTAAGCATGCATTTTTGCATTGTTCTCTGTTCTAGTTTCATTGTTACTTTTGTCTAATTGCTCATTGCGCCATGAGTGTTTTGCAGATTTGTGCGCGTTATAAATGTTCATTATTATTATATTATTATTTTAAGCCCATTAATATCAGAGGCCTAAACCACGCTCTTTCCTTTGCTGATTGGGATGAAGTAATTGACTCCACTGACCCTGAGCAGGCCTACAGTGTATTTGAGAATAATTTCAAACATTGTTTGACAGCCATTGCCCTATTATCCAAAAAAGAATTTCCAAACGTAATACACCTAAAAAGCCCTGGGTTACCAAAGGATTAATCAAAACTATTCAAACTAAAGATAAACTTTATAAACTTTACTGTTCAAAACCAACTATCGATATTAAATTAAGATATACAAAGTAACTGGAACCACCTAAAATCACTATCGGCTCAGCAAAAAATCCTTCATCTCATCTAAAATTGAAGACAACAGAAATACTACTCAACTAATGTTAACAATTTGTCCGGGGGCTCATTATCTGTGACTGTTTACCGCAAACCAACGCATACCGACCAGTACCTCAATTTTACATCACACCATCCGTTAGAACATAAATTGAGTGTTATAAGAACTTTGGTTCATAGAGCGGAAACTGCAGTTACTGACCCAGAGGATATGCAAAGAAAACTTGACCACGTAAAGGCGGCTTAGATGCGGTTATCAACGCTGGACATTCCATAAAGCCAATAAATCCACCCGCAAATCAACAAATATTGTGAAAGCTCCGGTGGATGTCACTAAACGCAAGGGTCACATCACCATACCCTACGTCAAGGTACTAGGGGAAAACTACGAAGAGTATTTCAACAATATGGGATTTCTGTCACTTTCAAGCCCTTACAGACTCTTCGTCAACGTTTAGTGGAACCTAAAAGACCCAACTGAACTTGAGGACAAAACGGGTGTTATCTATCATATCCCTTGTAATGACTGTACATCGGTATACATTGGGGAAACCAGTAGAAAGCTGAAACTCAGACTGAAAGAGCACAAATCATCTGCTCCAATTGCTAATTCACCGGTATCTGCTCACGCGAAGTCTGGTCATAACATCGGATAGGACAGCGTTAGAGTACTGGAAAAGGACACTAGGAGCGATACTAGGAAAGTTCAGGAGGCGATACATATCAGGAGGGACCCGCAACCAAAGATTAACACCTCTCAAGGATATGAACTGTCCCCTATATATAACTGTTTGCTGAGATCAGCTAGAAATACTACATCTGAACTTAGAAACACCAGATTTCAGCACCTCACTCAATCTACCCGCTGATGAAGAGACCAGTTAGGGCTCGAAATTATTCGGGAAACAAAATTCTCTCGGTGAGTGCAATTGAAGTTTAAACTCTTATTTATATATTCACACCTGCACGTATGAACTTGCATTTATTTAACTCTGAGTTATTAATTATAGTCTGATTTTTAATTCCTGTCAGTAAACGCATATTGTCGATGGTAAGAATGCATTCGGAGGGGGATGTGTTGAGATCAAAAGCTAACAGCTGAAATACTCAACTTTGTTCAACAGAATATCGAGGGTTGACAATCAGAAGGACGTAACTCAACACTAAAAGAAATATTAAAGAATTTCTTTAATTCTGCGTTCATAATAGCTCATTACTAAAGTTTATATAATGTTTGCTTACAGTACCATATACGAGCTTTATGAGATGTTTACATTTTGAGTAATGAATAGATTTGCTTAGTAGAATATATTAAACATCACATTTCTCAAAAGCAGTATTACAGCAGAATTAAAGAAATTCTTTAATATTTCTTTAGTGTTGAGTTATGTCCTTCTGATTCTCAACCCTCGAATTATGATGCTTTAACCCATTTTACATGAACTTTTTTGTACCGAATATGTAAAGGCTTCATACCAGATTCAATTGAATAGATTTTCATAAAGTGTGAGCGATTCCTTTGTTTGCCGTCAATCAAAGAACGGATACAGTGTCATGAACATCGAGGCTGGGTGAAGAGGAGGATTGGGCCAAGTAAATATTGTAGTTTGTTATGAGTGACCAAAACTCTAAACTACTTAAATGATTGAACCAAGCTGTCAAGTGTTATTTCTGGAACAAGATGAATAAATGTAAACGTGTCAGATTGTCTAGTATTCCTAGTGACGTAAAATAACTTTAATTGGTGATTAATAATTACTTACTCGTATCATTTTCTTATGTTGAATGCTTCAGAGTTTTTTGAAGTTTGATGTTTGGAATTTATTCAGTGCATTTGCTTTGTAATATTATGGCCTTAATCTTATCCGGTATCGTGACATGGAATTTCTATTATACTGATTGGGTAAAGTATACAACCTCTCAGAACGAATGGAATCGTCGACACGCCCCAAAAACTTTTAATGAACTGACAGGAATAAAAAATCCTACTATAATGGGAATGTCAATTTAATGATCCAGTTATTTCAAATGTCAGCTTTGAAAACATAAAACAAAGTAGAAAATCCTCATATTTTATGAATCTAATATGATATAAAACATCTCAAATTAAGATTCGGTAAATATCTCATTTCTCCAGGTTTTGTTGTAGAATTGAATGCTCATAAATACACAAAATTTAAAAAAAAATACATACTTGTGTTTACTTTTGAACGGCATTAAAAAATGTTTCTGTTTCTAACATTGTACGCACACAGTCTGTCCAATACAACTTGAAATCCTATCTCTACTTGACGATAGTACAAGGATTCACACGACCTAAATTCGTGTCTTTTATACCTGACTATAATTACGACGCTGAAACCATGGCTCACATGCAGACAGAGTTTTCGTTATAACACAGGATTTCGTTAGTACACACGATTTGAAATAGACACGCCATTCCCAGATGGTAATAACTATCACGATGAAATCCAGAATCCCAACAGTTCATTAGTCAGGTAGTGATGGGACAGGACCTTTCCTGGATACAAATCTAACTAGGTATTCATGTAGATAGGGTAACGTGTACGTGGCAGTTTTATACTTACTGCACTGCAAGCATTTAATTCAAATTGAAGCAAAAAAATGTAAGCTATGTAGTCCGGACTGTGGGTACTGGCTAAAGTATTTGATCTTTGCGTAGGTTGAGGTTTTATGCACACAGTACGTCGACTCCTGAACAGTTGAAATTACGGGTGGTGGGAAACGCAAACGTTACTATAGATGCCTTATGGCAAGCCATAAAGGCCATAACGTATTGCCAAACGCGGGGTTTTTGCGACATTTCGGGCAAACGGCGGTGCACGAAAGTAAGCAACGCGTTCGGCTTCGTTGGCAATTAGAAGGACGAAGTTCTGTGACGTATTTCAAAAATTAACCCACAACGGCCGTGCAAAAGTATCTAGCAAACCGTTGTGGAAACGCCACAACCGCGTGCAAGCCGCAACAACGCGTTGCGACCTTCACAAGCGTTGCGACCTTACAACCGCGTGCGGAAGGGTCACAAGCCATAAGGGTCATAACGTATTGCTTGCAACGGTTTGTGAGAAAGTAGCAAAAACGCGTGCGACATTTGTGCAACGCGTTGCGGAGTCGGCCAATCAAAATCTTGCATTTCATGTAGACGGTATTGTTAAAAAAATAGTCCACAACGCGTTGCGGCAATACGTAATGACCCTTTATGGCCTTCACAACGCGTCGCAAGCGCTTCACAACGCGTTTGCGAGCTTCACCACACGTTGTAAATTTCACAACGCGTTGTGAAGGCCAATAAGGGTCATAACGTAATGCAGCCAACGCGGTTGCGCGGTTTGCAAGCGTTGGGAAGGTTCGCAACGCGTTTTGTGAGATTTAATTTTTGAAATACGTCACAGAAAGTCATGTTCTGATGGCCGACACCGCAACGCGTTGCAGCAGTCGCCAACGCGTTGCTGATTCTGAAATTCCGCAACGCCGTGCCGACCGAATGTTGCAAAGCGCGTTGCCGAATGTCGCAACGCGTTGCTGAAATGTCGCAACGCGTTGCCGAATGTCGCCACGCGTTTGCGAAATGTCGCCAAACCGCGTTGTGACTTTCTCACAACGCGTTGCGGCAATACGTTTTATGACCCTTATGGCTGTGGGACCTTAGAAACGCGTTGTGAAGCTGAACGCGTTGTGAGCTCGCAAAGCGTTCGCTATTTTTGAAGGTTTGCAACACGTTGCAAAGAATCTAGCAACGCGTTGTGGGTCTATTTTTTGAAATTACGCTCACAGAAATATATCATGATTTGTTGGCCGAGTCGCAACGCGGTGCCGGCGAACAGCGAAATGTTCGCAACGCGTTTTTTGCTACTTATCGCAACGCGTTTGCAGCAATACGTTATGGCCTTTATGGCTGCCATAGATGCCACTAGCACTGACCACGCCTTTTGGCGCTCTTCTTTTATGTGTATCGTGAATGAAAGATGAAATTGTTTTTTTTTATAGAAAATATTTAGTCAGATTATTGAAGATAATGGTACATGATTGGATTCAACCACAGTTGTTCCGACTCCCTCCAATACTGACTGTGTTGAATGCTAAAAAACAAAACAAACCTACTATGAGGATTGTATGCAGTGCCGGGTGTTGTACAGGCCGGTGTAGGTACGGCTGATTAACAGAAGTGTACTCAGTATGTTGTTATTTAGTTAAAAACTCTGTAAGGAATTCATTGCAAAATAATGTCATTAGAAAGGGCCAGTTCCTGATGTCTGAATGATGAAAAAAGAGCTTTTGAATTTGCTCATCCTAAATCCGATTTTTTTAACTAATTTGAATAAACCAGCCATATCAGCCCCTGTACCCATTTGGTAACTTGCATCCGTTTATATTTACGCCAAATAAAAAAATGCGGGAACAAGGAAAGAAAGCGGCCAGGTTAGTGGGTTTTACTTTTTACTAATACTCAAACAATAATCAATTCAAGAGCAAAATTTTAATGCTGGAAATTTTAAATGATACGAATTTGAATCTCGCGCAGATCTATTTTTGTTATCTCTTGGCAGACTCTCTTAAGGAAACGCTTCATTGGATGTTGCAGTGTGAATAAAATTATAATTGCAGAAAAAAGTTTGCCATGAAATTAATAGATAGTTTATGGGTCTTGAGTATAAGTATAAAATGCCAAACTTATTTTTTTGCCCAACTGCAATAAATGTTGCAAAGCCCTGGATTGTTTGTTACGCTTATTGAATTTGGCGTTGAATCTCAAAACGATACAAGTTAACCCAGATGTGTACAGTCAGGCAAAATGGATGATTTGTTTCAAAATGAGCATCACATGGCGGTGTGTGCAATATTTTTTAAAAAATTTAGACCTGCAGAAATTGCTCTTTGCGATGTCATATTAGTTTACAGAGACTTTTAAATCTTTTACTAAACCACGACAAAAATGAATAAACTTCTTTTTTGAATCAGCATATACATTGATTACACACCGGCAATGATCATATTGCTCTTTTGGGTTCATCCATTTTAGTCAATATCCCATGTATGATAAATCAATGTTGGCGCTGGGTGGGCATAAACACTGACTGTGATCATACAGCCAAATTGGCTGTATGATTTATCACGTCCGTACACAGTTCTAGAAGTCTCGTCTATTGAAAATTTCACATTTCTTCAACTTTGGATTCCCACTGTGTTTTTTCTTAACGCGTTGTTTCATCATGAGGCAAACATCCAGAAATGTTCGTTCAATATTTTGACTATGTTTGAATCTGGATTTGTACCTTAAAAGGAGAAGAAGAGTTTTGTTTTGATACAAATTCTCTCAATTTGCACTTGATCGGCTGTAGAACACCTACTGAGAACGTTTCGAAGGTTTATCGAACAAACAAGTAAAAGAGAACACCAAACATATGTTTTGAACATGCCCGCTGCTGGATCGTAATCGTCCCCATAGAAAAGCACGCTTTGATGACAGAAAAAAACAAAATCGTCATCTTAATTATCTTATTACATAACGACAGCGGTGTTTTTGGTGTCAACATGGTCAATGCAAACGCAACGAAAAGAATAAATACCAAAAATAATATATTGCAGCCTTAAAATACGAGGGCCGAAAATTGGACCCCCTAGGAGTCCATTCTCTTTATGCATTTAAGTGTTACGAAATAATGCATTAATAACTCGTTGGAAAGATGAAACGTCACACCGAAGATATGATTTACACTTTTTAAGTATATTTTGACAATTCTAACACCTTCATATGGCAGCTGGACACTGGATAATGCAATTGTTCGATAGGAGAACTATTTGATAAACGTTCCCGTACTTTCGTCTCTCTTCTCCTATTCAGATGGAACGTATACAAGCTATTACCGAAATAAATAAATCTGCATGGTAAATTGGTCCCATGGTATTTCATATACGCGATTGTAATAACGGTCTTTGGATTTGTACCCTATGGCGTTATCTCCTATTCGTACATTGACATCGCAAAGAAATTGCGCCTGACTCGCCTTCGGGTAGAACATGACAACACTAAGAACAAAAGCACACGTAATGAAACCAATCGAAGTCATGTATAATCTCCAGCGAGCAAATGAATTCAGAAAGTAATGAAAACTATGTCAATCGTCTTTACAATTTAGGTCATGGGAAACTTCCGTATATCTGTATCGGATCTGTGTCAATTGGCACAAAGAAAGCCCTCTGTGTAGGTCTTTATTTCACATCTCCTATATTACCTGTTGACTAATCCCAATCACATTATATGCTGGAAATGAAAAGTGTAAACTCTTTCAAGAAAACAGCTAGATGGATTCCTTTGTTTCGTTATTTTTTTTAAATGTTGCCTTTTTTAGCCAGCGTAAATCATTCAAATGATGCCTAGGGATCCGGTGTAGAAGTAATTATTGTCCGGCGTACTCTAGTCCGGGACAATGGTGAACAATAGGGCAATCGATTCAGTTGACTCTTCACGCAACATTAGTTGGGACTGTGGCTCCCGCCGGACTATATCTGCTTTCACACCGGTGTGAAAGTAATTATAGCCGGCCGGGAGCGACAGCCATAGAGGACAACGGAATAAAACATGAAACTAATGTCGCGTGAAGAGTCGATTGAATCGAGTGCCATATTCTTTACCGCTGTAGCCGGACTATGAGTACGGCGGACTATAATTACTTCTACACCGGGACGATTTGGAACAGCCAGGGGTTTCCACCGTACTCTTCTTAAAACTAGCTACTATTACATAATACAAAAATGATTCTCCATGTACATGGGACCGACGGCTTAACGCCCCTCTGAAGGACGGGGTATTCTCATGCTTCGTTTGCGCAAGTTCAAATGCATCACAGGGAGAGTCGAATTCCAGTTTTAATCAATAGTTCTTATGATACAAATCAAATCCAGAACTTGGTATCCGAATTAATTCCCAGAAAGTGGCCCCGCCGGGACTCAAACCGAGGACCTCCTGTACCAAAAAGTGAATACCCTAACCAATGGGCCACGCTCTCCTAGAACAATATTTGGAACTGAAGGGAACAGTTTTCACGGAACAATTTTCAGAATTGAAAGCACAATGCACAAAAGGAAAGTTGCGTCTGGTGTACACCTATCCTTGGGCATTGAGGCATGCATTAAAATGATAAGGTTATTTATGGAGACAGCGGATAGTGGGCACTCGAGTGCACATTCCTAGCAAACACATAACATTTTCATAACATTTTTCAAAGGTTGGATTAATATTTTACGAAAACAGTGTTTGATAATGTCTGTTAAACATTATAAAAACGTTTTACAATGTTTTTACGATGTTTTAAAAATGTTTGCTTAAAATGATTTTCGAACACACATTGCCAATTAATTTGTAACTTTTTATCAAACATTAAGACAAAATATCTCAAACATTACTACAAAATATCGTAAGCTTTTGTTATAGAGATATTATCAGAACATTTTAATAGCCTTAGATACAGTAAATGTTTTAGAGATGTTGCTGAAATGATTTTCTGCTGACATTTTTTCCTATGTTTTCAAAACGTTTTAAAATGTTACCAAGATGTTGTTTTTATCTTGATGTTTTTTACACATTTTGTAAATGTTATCAAATATGATATTGATATTGTTTTAAAAACATTGAAACCGTACGTTGTATGGATATCACCTTATGAACATGTTTTAATTATAACTTTTGATGATAATGTTTTCAAAATGTTTTCCAAACATTGTGCAAATGTTATTAAAACGTTCAGTTAAAAAAGTTAGGAAAACATTTTTATGATGTTAGGCAAACGTTTTTATGATATTAGGCAAACATTTTTATGATGTTAAGCAAACATATTTTATGAAGTTAGGAAAACATTTTTATGATGTTAGGCAAACATTTTTATGATGTTAGGCAAACATTTTTATGATGTTAGGCAAACATATTTTATGAAGTTAGGAAAACATTTTTATGATGTTAGGCAAACATTTTTATGATGTTAGGCAAACATTTTTATGATGTTAGGCAAAACATTTTTATGATGTTGGGCAAACATTTGATAAAATATCATTATGCACGTGTAGATATATATGCATGTCCACTTCGCAGGCACACTAAAATACTAAAAAAAAAAATAACAGCAACAAAAACAATAATAACATCTTGGTTATACACCAAATATATTGAAGGTTTGCTTTTAGCAAAAGAAATACCAAAACGGATGCTTTATATATTTAAAATAACAGTAGAAGGTAAGTAAGTCCCGATAAGGTAAGTGATTAATTTGTTCCTAGTATGTAACATGTGGTAAACATTTATTGGGACATATACTAACAGATACTGAGTAACAGCAAAGATGTTATTTTTTTTCTCTTGATAATTAACTTTATTTAATTAATTACATGCATGTTTGATAAAATGTTTTTAAAATATCTTGGTAACATTTGAAGATAATGTTTTGCAAAAATGTTTTCCTAACCAAGTCCCAACCATACATTTTGATGTTTTTTAAACATTGTTAACAAACATTTTCATAACATTTTTCGAAACATTTTTAGAACGTTCACAAAACATGTTTGTGTTTGTTGGGTTTATATAGACCAGTTAACATCCTACGTCACTTCTTTTGTTGCCTGCGAATCCATTCCTGCGAATCGTTATGGCCCATAATATTAAAACTCTAACAGATACATTGCCCAGTGTGTAACAGTCAGGCCGACCTATTTCAAGATACCAGGACCTAACATGTGTACAAACATTGCTGTTAACTGGTCTATTTACACTTACTTTTACTGTCGACATGTTACCCTCCAAGCATGATGATACACACGATCATCGATTATTAAAGGACAAGGCTACACTGTATTTGTTTTCATACATGTTATAAACCATATGGTTGACTTGTGATTAAATTAAGTAATAGTTCATTTAGACTAGCCAGAGAAGATTAGAAAGAAGGAGATGGTTCGACTGCTACTTCAAAAGATAACCTGTTCAACCGCCTATTCATCTCAATCGGCTTAAATCCAATCGATTGGACCAAAGACTTGCGCTGCTAGCTGGTGAACATTACATACATCTGTCATTAAATCCCAGAAACATTCCAATTACCCAGTTGTCAATTGGTATATGCACAGAGTCTATACACTATGGTTGTGACCAGTACAGCGAAACGTACTCTCCTGCATCAGTTATAAATAACTTTGACCCCAAATTTTCAAAGTATTTTGGCACTTTGGACACTCTCTGACACAAAAAGTATGCTTGAGATGTATTGAAAATGCATTTATCTAATCATTCATCATATCATATTTCACAGGAAATAACCGGATATATGTAAATTAGGCTATAATGATAAAATCTTTTATTGACCCCCAAAACCTTGAATTAATGTTAGCTTACCGAAAAATGGTCGATTTGCTGTTTTCTTTCGTTAAAAAGCCGCTGTTTTCCTCAATTATTTCACCAACGATTAAAATAAATTTACAATCAGTCAGAACAACCGAGGAGTTCATTGCCAGCAGAGATCTTTTAGCTGGACAATTAATAAGCTATTTTAGTGGGAGTGTGTCAATTACTTCCTGTTGTGAAACCTTACCGAACGACCAAGCTTAAGGCGGTTGTACACATTACTTCAAAGGTCCAATCGAGCGGCCCTTGAAGTTTCCAAACAATGAGCTGGTGAATGAGAGTAATCCTGGGTAATCGGATTGCAAAATCGAGCCATCTCCTTCTTTCTCATCTTCTCTGGACTAGCTAAAGAATGGACAAGTTTGTGGGAGGATTGGTGATACCCCCCCCACCCAAAAAAAAAGCCCAGTTGTAAGTGGCAGATGTGCAATGGAATGTATTGTTATGATGTCCATACAGCCTTCGTCATATTGAATTACAGTGTGCAGAAAGAAAGTCACAAACCCAGACAATGCAGACCTTCCACGCCACACCAGCTGCTGACAATGGACAGATGGAGGGCTTGTTAATACGCTCTTACAGCCCAGAATAGATCCCGCCACAAACACTATTTATAAAATAGTTCTACTTTTTTGTGAGTAAAAGCTCATATGATTACGGTTTATATTATTTATAATTTATTTAGATAGAAATATAGCGTGGTCTTTACTCTTCATTAATATTTTGAAAAATACGTTACGGTTTTATGCCCTAAATTTGTCTCCATTTTAAGGCCATCATCGAAATTAACGATTACGAGAGAGATACTTTAGAACATTGTTATAAATTATATATTTTGTCTTTTGAGAACTTAAGTCTTGAATTTAAAGCTGGAACGGCAGCTGGTACTTGGTTTGTAATTGTATTGAAACGCCGAGAGCAGATGACGGTATGCATTATTTACAACCGACCTAACAAGTCTTTCATTCCAGGGAATGTTTTTCGCTTTACTGGTCCAGGTTCACATGATGTTAACACCTGAGACGAATATACCTAACAGAGATCGGAAGCAAAGCTGTAGTCCATTGTTAACAGCTCGAACGTATCGAACCAAGTCTGTTTCGGTTTGCAATGACTTGATCGCACGATGGCGCTGTGAGCACCTTAACTTTTCTATGAGCGCGGTATCCTGCGAATCAGGCAATTTTACTAAATTTTGTGCTTCAATTCATGACCTAACGTGAATATAATTGTTCTTAGGACCGGCTCACATTAACACTTTATGGGTTTGGCCAGGTCATCAATAACTTCATTTTCATAAGACTTAAGTCAAATTAAAATAAAATGTCCAATTAGATCCTATTCTGTTAAAAAATAACAGTTTGAGAAATAAACTGGTCCAAATTTGTTTCAATTTTTGTGATATTGAAAGAGAAAATACACATTTTAGTTAACTCAGTATATTTTGAAGATATCCAAGAATGTCATTAATACATTGAAATTGGTGCAAATTCTACCTGTAGTCATTTTAAGTTTCCCATGGCTTATATGCAAAAGTAATTGAGTACTAAACTGTGTTTAAGGCGTTTTGACAAATAACACACACGTGTGAGCATCATTGATTTAAAAATAGCCCGCCAAACTCAAATCTTGAGGTTATACATTGAAATGTATTGAATAACGATTACTGCTTCTCGATCAGTCGAGGGCATCGTTGAATTAACATAACAATACCGTACCAGACACTGCACGCTGCAAACAATCCATTGTGTGTGTGTGTGTGTGTGTGTGTGTGTGTGGTGAATGTTCTGCAAAACCGTGTTTAATCATATAAACGTTGTTTTCGAATGAAAAAAAACCTGGTTTATCGGGAAACAGTCGAAAAACCGGTTTTATTGATATATTTGAAAAAAAACCAGTGTTTTTTCGACCACAAACTGGGTTTTCATTGTATTTCGCTTTTTTAAACAATCTCAGCACGTATTTTTAAAAGCGCCCAAAATGTTCAAAATTGTAGAGATTTTTGCACGGTCGTCTCGTAAATTCTACCTGTGAACGGCAATGTTCAATATTGTGTATTTGTCAGAGAAGAAGCGATTTTTGTAAGTTGAATCGAGGATCCCCGAATCTAATTAAAAATGGCATGGACACGACAAATTTCTGTCCTAGTTGTGCCCGTCCCCTTTCCCTATTTCAGATTGTGGGATACTTTTCAATTGCAAGCGGCCTTTGAATTTGTGACGAATAGAGTCTTTCACCTTTAAATCATTTACACAATAGATGACATTTACCAAACTAGAGTACTCTGTACACTAGAATTATTGCATTGCAAATTCATCTTAGTTACACCAATGTTGCACACTTTGACACAGTCAAGATTTGTAAAATTGTTATTTACTTAATTTCTTTCTTTTTTCATTTCCGCAAAATACAATGAACAATACACATCATTAAGCCTAATTTCTGGCTTTGTTTCTACCTGGCCTACTTATGGGACATATTGGTTACGTGTGTTTCGTTCCTTGTTGCCTATTTTTGCGCCCTAGTAATTTGTCTTACTCTAGGCCGCATTTACCATCTGCAGTCTATGTTTGAACCAAGCGAAATATCATTCTTGTAATCTGATTTGTATCTGTTAAAGTGCATATTTACACGATACATTTTCACACTGCTTTTTAACTTCTGATTGTGGAGCAATTATGCCAACGGCTATGGTAGCTAGTGTCATACACTGACCGTCCATGGACACAAGTTATACGCCGCCAACTGCCTTAAGGCCCAATAATCTTATGTGCATCACTTTATGCATGGCATCTGAAAATGCTTTAAGAGTCTGAAAATACACACTAGTTATATTATGAAAGCGATGTAAATTTCTGATTGTATGGTATGTTTTCTCAAATGAAATAGCATTTGAAAAGCAAATTTGAGGAAATTATAATTCTCCGTGCTCATCAATTTTTTTCATCATTCCCGATTCGCCCATTTTCGGCAGTACCGACTTTAGAGTAATCTCGCAATGTTTTTTATACCCTTTACGGGTAGTGTGCTTCATTATTAAAAACATTCTGGTCTCATATGTTGACGATTATGTTATGGGCGAATTTAGCTGTACCTTTTTGTTTTTGTTGTATATCTCTGTGAGAGTTTTAAAGGTGAACGAATATGCTCAAGTTGCTAGTTTTATCCCTAGACTAATCTGCATATAAAGTGCAAGCTGTTGTCTGACACTGCCTAGAATTTGGCTTCTGGAGAACGGGGTACCATCATCATGTACGGTTCTGCCTGGGTTTGGTTTGCGCTACATTCACCGTTTTATAGTAAACATAATAAGCAGGAGGGCCCTGTCCAGGAATTTATTCGGGGGGGGGGGTGCGATATGGCAAAGGGACCTTTTTTCGAACAAATTTTTTTTTCAGGCTCGCAGGTTCCCCCAATTTTTTTCGCGTCGCCTCAAAACCTGAAGACGGGTGGGGGGGGGGGTGGGGGGGGGGTGGAGTGAAGCGGAAATAGGAAATACAAGCGTTCAAAAAACAGTATAATTATAGTAGTAATGCGTTATCCAGTAGCATTTGAACCCTTGCTTTACATACATTAAAATTACTACGATTATAACAACACTTACAACGTAAGCTTTTCAACTAGCCCAAAACTTAAACATGACAAAGCGGACTTAAACTGATTTAAAAAACGGACCTTCAACATGAAAAGCGGACCTTGGACATTTTTTTGGGGGGGGGGTGCGTCGCATCCCCGCCACCCCTCTGCTACGCCCTGACCATAAGCGGCTCTCTTTCGATCGAGATGCTGCTTCCTCCTTTCGGTATGTTGGTGTAAGCTTGAAATGTATTACCGAGTCCCTTTCAATTTCCAATGGACTTTGGGTTTTAATGAAAGAAAATCTAAAAAAAAAATCTATAGGTTTTATTAGGTGTTGTGAATATTGAACCTTGATAGCGAAAAGCCAAGTTTTCAAGCTATATATTTTGCAGACTAAAAGGCATAGCTCAAACGGTGCATTCCAGAAAAAAAAAAAGCAAACCGAGACACAAAGAAACAACAACAAACAATCAAGCAAACAGACAACACGCATCAACTATTTGAGCAACCTTTATACTGTTATGAAAATCTAGTTTGAATTTGGGAATAGGGTGTAAACTTGTTTTCAAAAATAGTATTTTCTTTACTCTCAATGCCTATAAGAACATAATTGTATGGGATGATTATTAATGATTAAAAGACCAACAAAATGCTTCTTAAACCCCATGTGCTAATAAAGATCGGTTTCGTGAAAACTGTGGGGCATTTTTGTATGTTTTTTTTATACATTATCTGGAATTTGGTGCACAGAGTTAGGTTTGCCGTTTCAAATCCCTGTGTACGATGTGCTATAGCGTCCTCGCTCATTACTGTATGTTTTGAAGCGCTTCCAAGCATTACCGCCAATGATCTATGTGGCGGTTTTACCAAATGTATGTGCGTCCTGTGCTGGAATATGCTTCCCCTTTGTGCACAGTAGTGCTCACCAAACATCAAAGTGACCAATGGAGCTCGTTCAGAAACGTGCTTGCCGCATATAAGGTTGGGAAATCAATATGGATCCTATGCGGAGGCTTTGAAACAACTTCAGCTGTGCTCGCATGGTTGAAAGACGGTAGCCATTTAACCCTAGGCTTCGGCCATAGTCTTCAGAAATCTGACGTCACAAAAAATGCTTCCATGGTACAAAACGCAAGACATGGTCAAAACCTACGAAGTTCCAACCAACTTGATCTCCCGAGATAGAACTAGCAGGTATAGGAAATCTACAATTCCTGCTCTGGTTGACCGGCTAAATGCTGATATTTTTAGTGTTGAGTTGTTCAATTTTTGTATTTTTCTATGTATTTTGAAGTGCAATTGATTAACACCAGATGATTGTCTCAGCACTTGCTGTATTTCTGGGTTTTATAATCGTTAAATAAAAATATAAATAAATAAATTCTCCCGCCTCCTCGCTGCGCTTGACTGAGGCCCGCGCCCACGACACGAGCCTTCGGTGATCCTGTCGTGGTTGGTGGACACATTTGAGTGCGTCTTACCAAAGACTACCTAACCGATATATAATAAGAGGCTTCCAGATTTTTCTCTGTTTTTAATGTTTTTAATCTTGCTAAGTGCATCAAGTTGTTCGTCTGGTTTATAAGGTATTCTAAAGAATATAATAGTTTTTATTTACATCTTAAACGTTTTCCAGTTACCGCTTTTGGATCATAATAGTGAAAAAAATGAGAGATTTACCATCAATGTCCAATTCTTCATCAATCCGTTGTGCTAAGTTAGCGCTTTGATACCGATGTTCAAAAAATTCTTTTGAACTTATAATTAAGTTAAAAGTGTAACGAGCAGGTGGAAGATATTTTTAGGACTGCAACTGCATGCCACCTTTTGAATTTAAATTGCACACACACTTCTTTCATCAGCCATTAAACATTTCCTTACTTCACATAGTTTCGTGGTCGTCAGCAAACTATGCCACATTGCTACATTGCCGTATGTATCAGTGCCCATGATCAGCTATCACATTTAGTATATTTCATCGTACAGGCGTCTGAGGAAGTGACCAATTAGACTCAATTTCAGCCACTGTAATAGTTGGCTTTTTCTTTGCAGATGACTGTCCGAGCCTCACTGAACCGTAAAAGTGGTACAGTTTGCGTTTTTTGATAGAAATTCAGTTTCAACGGTCCAAAGGCTCAACCGATTATTTTTTACAAAAATTTACACTTTATTTTAAACAATAAGCATCAATTTGGCATAAAATTTGCATAATTTTTGTTGCTGAATGACGCTATAACCCGAGAAGTACATATCACAGTCACTATGCGGGTTTTGGCATTTGGTAGAGGACATTTTGCGCATTGATATTCGTAACTCAATATATAGCTATATCACCAAAACATGACATATTATGTTTTTTTCTGATTTTTTTCATATTTTTTAAAAATGGACTTAATATTTCAAGCCATTTACTGCTTTATTATCACACCAATTTAGTCAAGTATTTAACAATTATTACTGTGTACATCTGTTGTTATTCCAAACAAAATTGGTTTACTCTAGCCTTCAGAACAGGTAAAATATGAATGAAATTTTGCCAGACGCTCATCGGATACGCTTTCATGTACCGCACCCGCGTATTCTCTAGCCTCTGCATTGCCTGCACGGCATACTGCACACATGTTATAGTGGACGTATATCACTCGTGCATATTGGTGGCCTAGGCTACGACACATATCAAACATTGCTTTTTTTAGAAATTTTTAAAAGTCATTCTTCTCTGTGAAAATTTAACAATTTTGGACACAGAACACTTAAACAATAGGAGTTTGCAATTAAATTCTTTCATTACACTGTTCTGTGTGCTACATAAGTGTGAAGCGCGAGGTCTTCGGTCTCCCAATATGTAAATTGGTAAAAATAAATTTAGTCACGAAAGTCCTGGATTGAACATTATACCCTTAGAAGGTCATAATCTACCCATTGCATTAATCAATAAGGTAATTGCCATCAATTTCAGCAACACCTTCTTACTTTTTTCCTTTAACATTTTCCCTTTCTTTATTATTCTCTTTCTTTATATTATTTGTAATGTGTTTCTGTGAACTGTTTCTCTTCGTCATCTCCTTAGATCTTTTTAATATGTATCTTTTTTCTAAAGGGTCTCTTTCGGGACGTACAGGGGTGGAGTCTCAAAATTTCCCGGTGTTTAACATTTTGGCCCGGCGGCAATGCCAGGCTTTTCGATTTCAAATTTGTTCGCCGACGCCTTCCGTGAAGGGGCAAGGACGTGTACACACTGGAGGAGCCTAGCATGTGTCAACATCATGTGCATTCAACTTCACCCTCCTTCATTCCTTCACTTTTTTTTCCTTCCTTCCTCCCTTTATCTTCTTCCCTTTTTTTCCTGTCGCGTGAGCACAACTTCTCTGTCAGAGACCCGTTTGGGAGAGGGGCAATGTTCCCCCTTCTACCGGCGGTTACTCTACCGCTTCTGTGTCCCTCCCGGTAATCCCCTCTTCTCACTCTCCTCGTTTCTTCCCTCTATCTAGTCTTACGATAATCAGTTTTGTTTTCAATGAGAGGTTTTCCGTATTCGCTGAAATACTAAATCAATTCCTTTTGCGATGGTGATCTTTCGTTATAAGGAGGAAAGACCTGTTATATTTTTAATATAAAACAACTAACAAAGCTTTATCTTTATATGTTTTAGAATATAGTGTTTATTTATAAGACATATTGTTTCCTCAAATAAAATACGCTTTGTCATTCACTGCCTTTATAGTAAAATAGCGAAAAAAAATTATAGCGCAAACGTTTCAGGAGTTTCTTGGTACATATTTGATCTTGTCATATCAATTACCCATTTTTGTCATTCTCATGAAAACCGAAGTTATTGGCCAGGGAAATTAGCCAAAGTTAAGGCTTAAGTCACCTGCTACAAATTGTCCAACTTGTCATAATTTTCAAACGTCTTTCACAGGCCATTCTTTGATAATGATTTAATTTCCATTTTCTTGAGAAAAAATCTCCTTTGGTCTGATCTTGTCATCATGTTTTGCTGAAGATGTTATTGTCCAACTACAATTGACATGAAAAATCTTTCCTTACTTTAACAATGTTACTTTCCCTACGTTATAGCCCGAAATGTAAAGCTTGTCAATATTACATAGAGGTATGAAAAAATGGGCTTAAGGGGAGTTTTCGTAGACCCACAACAGCCCCCCCCGCGACTTAAGCAAAAAAAAACCGTCAGCCTTATAATTCACGTGTACCTAATCTTACGTGCAATTTGGGTCCGTTTCTGTTTCTGTAAGAATTCTCATTTTGTATTTTTTAAGAAAGACAGCAACAAGCACTGCGGTCTATGGGACAGTGGAAAAGAGCATTGCTCATACACAAAACCGCAAGATCGGGATCACTCAATTTTGGGAATACGGTTTTTTCTCAAGATTCTAGGAACAATGAAGAAATGGCAAGGTGCTGGAATCACGAATGGCTTTGATATAATCCAAGTCGACATGATTAAATCCTTATACCCCTTGGTCTTGGAAAATACTTCCCTTTTAAAGAACGCTGAGCGAATGTATTGTTATCAAGACTTGTTTCTTCTTTTCCTCCGAGATAAGAGTCAGGCGATCGAGATACGACATGGACATAATTTTAACCTTTTGTAATTTTCATTTCAGTAACTTTCTTCAAATGTCCATTCTAAAAGTAAAATAAAACCAAAGGCCACAACACAGCAGCAGCAAACCAAAACAATAAAAAAACAACAGCATTACATTTAACTTTTGCTATATATTCTCATCTTTGTTAAGTGCTGAAATGTTTCATATTGCCAATAAAACCATGAAGAGAAATATAATCGATAACTGACATAACCAATAGGGAAATTTTAAACCCGATTTTCCTAAAAAACAAAAAGCCCTCAACATTGCGTTTTTTTAAAACATAAGGTCTTGATGTTGTTAGTTTGAAAAAACATGCTGGGAAAAAAAAAATTGGTTAAACACAAAGCAAGATACCCTAACCGATATCACTTGCATTTTTTGAGGTACCGCGTAAAAACTATTGTGTATGACAATCGTGCCTTGTCAAAAATGTTCTTTTTACCATTTTTAAACCCTGTAAATTACGGTCAATCCCGGTTATTAAACAATCTTCGCGCTTTATTAATGATATCTAACATAAAAAGTTATTTGGAAGCAGAAAAAAACTGTAAATAACGGTAGTTAGTATAATACCACACAAAAGAGTAGTATTTATACTCCCTAGGCCGTTGTCTTTATTTCAGTAATATTACGTGCTATTACTTCCCGGTTTTTAATGTAAAAATATTAACTATGAAAATATGTTGTTTTCACCATGCCGTTATTCAAATGCAAAATCTTTATAAATAACTCGTTTAAATTTTGTAGAACTCGATTCCTATTTTTGTATATTTATTTTTTCTTCATTTTGAAAACAAAAAGAGTTCCGATTTTAACCATTCAGTATCTATAAGTTTATAATAGTGTAAATGTAAGGTATGTGTTTACAGGATTACATCTGTTACAATGTACCTGTAATTTTAGTAATATTAGGTAAGAATAATCTGAATGTTCTTAAAAATTCTATTAAGAGCTCAACTTTTAATTGAGGTCATAATGGCAAGGCATGGAAATTTGGATTAAAAATTACCAATATTTGGCATATGTTATAAACACCCTCAATTTAATCTTTTCATTATTTCTTGTAAATTCCACTGCAATTTGTAGAGCGGGAGTTTTAACGCCTAAATCATGTTTGCTAGTACGGTGCTTACGACCATGGTTAATTATTTTATTTCATATGATGCTTTCTTCTCCCTCCCATGGATGAATTATATTTTTTCAGTTTAAATTCTCCAGTCGTATCGTAGAATCAAAATTAAATTTGCTTCCTAGGTATAACGCACCGCATTTCATTACGTGAACAGGAACTTTTCCTGGAAACCTTTCATGAATTTTCTTCCGATACCAAAATCTTAATTTTGATGGAGCAAATAAAGGGCGAGGTTGTCGATCATGTAACCCCCTTTAAGTTTGAAAATGTCTTTTCGCTGATAATATTTTTTTCTTTTCTCGTAATGCTTAAAAAGTGTGAACTTACACTTATATCACTTGTAAAAGGCGAGTTTTGGGAGACTATATCCCTAACGTTTTTTTTTTGCACTTCACAAAATCACGGAGCGGACCCTGCCTTGTTTTTGTTGAAATTCTCTAGATCTAACAATAAAATAACGCTACCTCCCTTATTTTGCGGTGATCGTCAGGTTTGGTAGTTATTCTCTAGGGCAATAGGTATAAGTTACAAATTACAAACCAGCCAAGAATTACAGTACAGGTTATTTTGAATATTCAAATGTATAA
This sequence comes from Ophioderma brevispina, assembly GCA_023653785.1. Taxonomy (NCBI): domain Eukaryota; kingdom Metazoa; phylum Echinodermata; class Ophiuroidea; order Amphilepidida; family Ophiodermatidae; genus Ophioderma; species Ophioderma brevispina. The sequence goes on from JAMKCH010053405.1 coordinate 40,984, forward strand.
TGTGCTTGAACTATCACTGTATTACAAACAGTCATTATATGAAGTCGAAAGCGTTTGAATTCAATAAATAACTTATTGTTCATAATTAGTAAAATTTACTATTAAAAAGGGATAAATTGCACTGTGTTATAAGTGGTATATTTGCCCTTAATAGAGTAAAAATAAGAATCACTCTCAACTGGTGCAATTACACTCCACAAATAGATTATGTCATCGGGTGCCTCACCAAATTATTTTGCAAAACTTGTGACCAATTGGATCAAATCTGTCAAAATTTTTGATAACCACAATTAGTTAAGAGAGTTGATAATATCTTGATTGGTTCCCACTGACATATTTTTCCTACACAATTGGACCATTTTGTTTTAAAGTTTGCCAACGTCCTTTTCTATTTTTTTCTCTTTCACCCGTTCTTTCAACTTCGTGACTCTTGGATTAATTTTGGAAACAATTGAAGTAACTGAAACAATTTATTTACTTATTATTTTTGGAAATTATATTGTATCGGAAGCATAGCTAAAAGTAAGTTAAGCTTGTTTCCGAGACCCAATCGTCTCTCACATGTCGACGCGGGTTATCATGGTTATGCTGATGTTGGGACCTAATATTTCTATCCCTTTTTTGTAAAATAAAAAAACCCTACATTCATGACTCCATACGACATCAACCGGTGGTATTCCTGAACTAAACGTATTTTTTTGGCTTTGATACATAGATCCAACTCTAGAAATGTACCTTCTGCATCATATCGTGTATATTGGCTTTATTTATTTTTTCAAACTCATTGAGAGCCCGTCCATATTTCAAATTTAATTTACAAAATGAAAAGACTGCTTCAAAAATACCCTTTAACAACAAAATCGCTTATATTCAGTTTTTTTTAAATTCTCTGACCGTTTTTAGGCGAAAGTCTTCCTGTTTTTAATTAAATATCCAACCCATTTGTTTTCTAAATAGCTTCAACATACCACGTGGCCTAGATAGCACAATACGCTTATGGTCCTGACCATAAATATCGGGCAAAATCTCACACGTGCGCACTGACAGGTCGGCGTTTCTAGATTTTTAAAAATTGTTAAACTAACATTATAAAGGAACATTTTATAGTATATTCATTTCCGAAAATGTTGCCTCAACTTTGTGTTCTTAAAATATGGTCGTCATTGACAATCAAATACAGAAAAAACAAACCAGGAAGAATTAAAAACACAATTCCACCGGGAATTAATTAAGAAACATTTGGATAAAAGCGGTTACATTCTAGTGTGTGAATGACAATGGTCGAGTGATCCCGGCGAGTGGCACTCTATCTACACCGTTATATACATGTGTGGTAAAAACACGAGACTCAGAAAAACAAAAAATTATTTTGAAACATAGCGTGAATATTAAGCTCATTCTGGATCTGATTTTTGCACTGTTGGTGCACAACAAATTACTATTAAATATACTATCTAAAATTGCGCTGGTTGGAATATTTTATTGTAAACATAAACGGAAATGGGTCTTTTGTTTGAAAACCTATTTTTAAGATAATATGGCAAATATAACTATTTTTACGAATATATAGAGATTAATTTATTTTCAATACTGAGAAACACACTCTGTTAGCTAACGATTCGAAAACCCGAGTTCTTTAAGCATTTTTTATTTGATTTATGGGCAATACTCTAACTCCTGTAAAAATTAATTTATATGTAAATTTCATGTTATGAGGCTGTACTTTTTAAATATTGTGTAAAATCTTGTAAAATATGGTGAGAAGCCTCAGATCTGACCTTAAAAACTGAACCAAAATCAAACATGTACTCCAAACTTACTTTTTCGCTTAACTAATAGACGTTTCGTCGCTATCATCTGCAGCCCTATAAGCCATTTGTATGATTATACGTCTCGTTGCGATCACCGATTAAATGACTGAGAGGAAGCGAAATGCACCCGCCGCAAGGGGCTATATTTCAAATATTGCATGGTCGTTTAAGTACGATGAATGGAATTTCAAAAGGGACGATGATTGCTATTCATATTTATGCCTACTGTGATAGCTTAGTGGATGTGTCACATCCTTGATTTAAATTGTGGTATTGCTGATGACGCCTATCTGACTTCGCCTAGGAGTCCGGCACTTTTAACCTCATCTAACCGAGCCATTTTTTGCAACAAAAACTCCCTACGGGGGGGGGGGTGTCCCCCCCCCCCTGTGATTTTCGTTACTGAACACCCATTCCTGTAAATTTGGTACCAAAGGATAGCTTAGAGTTTCTTCTTCCCTTGGTACCAAAATAATTACTACACATCCCCATTATTGGATGTCACCATGACGTCATCTTTTGAGGAAAGTACGAAAATACTGATATCGGGTGGAAAATTGATATTTCGCAATTTTAGCGACTCAAACACCTATTACGACTATAAAATGATGTCATTATATAAACTAGTAATTTTTTTTTTGTTTTTTATCCCCCCCATCAGGTACGAGTCAAAACCCGCATGAAATCTGATTTTCTAACCTTTTTTGCGAAAATGAATTTTTTCAGCTTGTGTGTCTATGGAAATGGGTTTGCTGACCATGCGAAACTTTATGACGTCGTGACGTAATGCTAGGCATGTTGGTACTCATTTTGGTATCAATAGAAAGAGGAGACCAATCTATCTATTGGTCAAAATCAAGTGTCTGTTACGGTTTCCCCTGTTTTGTGTTTAGGCAGGTGGTACTTCCTCTTCCGGAGGGGGGTGGGGGTGGTTACCCCCCCCCCCCCTCATCGATCACTTGTTGGGATAACCCTGTCTCTTACCTATACCCTGGGGATGTTTGTTTTTGGATTAAAATGAGCGTAACAGTCAATTGACAATTTACTTAAATAATTTGGCACCAAAAAAGGTGGTTTTAGCAAGCCTGTGAAAAAACCTGAAGGGGGGGGGGGTTGTAAACCACCACCCACCCTCGGTAGACTGAGGGTTTATGTATGTTTGCGTGAAAGAACAACCTTTTTTCCACTAGCTCTTATCCGTTGATCATTTTTTTTACAATGGATTTACAAATTACAGTGCCGATAACGATTCACAACGCCCGTATAAACAAACATTTTGGAAAAAATAAGCAAAACAAAACTAAGCAACAAAATTAACAAGCATTAAAAAAACACAATCATGGCAACCATCACCAGACACCGGCCAAACGACATGCTGTGAACCAAGACGATACTGGTATTTAAACAAAGTTGAAACCCGGGAAACGTCTCCCACGTTCCGATCGAGGATGACATAAGTTGCGAACGGAATAAGCCTCCTCTGCGAGGTACCAAGGCAAGGTTTCACAATCAACGGTCCTACCCGAAGCAAGCCTGAATTGTGCCATTCAATTTCAAATCCCACTCGCAGAAGTACCAGTATTAGGGGACCGTAGTGCACAGATCTAAGTGTGCACTTCGGGGAATAATCATATTTAAAAAGTGTGAATTTTGGCACACAGTTACCTTTTGACCAGTCATAAAATAATAAAAAAAAAAATGATGAAGCACTGTGGCCAAGACCCTTTTCATTGGCGCCATCTTGGATTTCACGATTTCTGTCTATCCAAAAACACTATTTTCTTAATCCTTGGTAAACTAAAATTAAGCTAGAGCCGTTCATATTCCAAAGGCCCTACCCACATTTTTGGGGTCATTGAATCTTATCGACTAACTTTTAAAAGAGCTCAAGTGGAAGCACTCTTTAAATGTATATCTTTGTAAGTAAACAAGTTCGCGAGATAAATCTGGTGCCAACGTACATATTAGGTGGCCCCTTGATATAATAATGTGTCCATTTTAAGGTGCTCTCAGTTGCCGCATATTTGACTTCGTATATCAATGACATTTGTGTTTTCTTCCTTCTTTTTTTGCGAAAAAATCGGAAAACATTCAAGTTTCCCTATACCTTTGTACGCAAACTGTTTTCACTAAATTTAGCAAGAGCGCCGTGCATATAAACTCCATAGAAAGAAAAGATTCTGGAATTTTGGTACTATTTGGTATCAACTGGATAATAGACCCTACTACCATTGATATCACAATCGCGTTAGGGGTTCGGTACGGAAATTCCCGCATGCTGACATGCTCGATTTGAAGGCCTGCCCCTTTCACCTTGTATTCATTCAATCAAGCTCCCCCACCCTTTCCTTAATTATGATGATTTGCTTGAACAAGTCTGGCTCTTACAGGTCTGACTGGCTGTACGGCCTTGAGAACCACACAGTATAATTCAATCTCGTCAAGGTGGCACAATGGCATAGAAGTTTGGCGAATGAGATCTCTGGGTCTGGTCTCCTCTGCTTATATCCATTCTAAACACTAAGAATTGTTCCTTTGAACTCAATTTTTGACAATTGAGTTGGATTTTTTGTGCTGGTCAATATTGTCCATGTCGCGCAGTTCTGAATACAACCATGGGCAGACTTCAAAGATGGTAAAAGATGGTAGCAGTGTGTCCAACATCTGTATTCCTCTCTCCCATTATTCCTTCATTATCCTTGAAGAACACATTTTGGCTCTTCCTGACACTTGGAAAGAGGTGGATAAATTGGTGCTAATTTGCCAGATTATTGGACATCATCGTCTTCATCGTATCCAAACGTTGTTTCTCAAGTCACTTACTAGCCAGAGCTGGGAACAGCGTCTGGCTGCTTCACTAAATTACGCAGTGTCCTTGTCCTGTGCAGTTGTTGCTCCAACAGTGGGCGACCAAGAAATGTTCCATCGACTCTGTAGTGCTGTTTCACAATCACAGGTAGTGCCCTACTTTACTTCCAGGTAGCCCCATGCACGGAACCTTAAATCGGCCGATTCTGGTTCTCATCTGTTGAGACAAAATCGCCCTTCAGTCCATGAGGAGTCCGCTCCACGTGGCCACCATGTTCAATACCACTAGATGTTACTTGTTGATAGTATTCTTTCTTTCACACAATGCGACTCTCTTAAACTCCTTAAGCTGTTTCAAGGGATTGGACTTTGCTTAAAAAACTCTCTACTGGATTTACGGCGGTAATCAGCCGGGTCTCTGTCTGATATAGGGGCTATCAGGCAGCTATGCTCTCTGACATGCTTACTACACGATATGGATATCTAGTGGAGCAATTCCTGCAAGGTTAGAAGTTTCTCCAATTTGGAGTTGGACAAAAGACCTCCTGTGACAGCCCGACAGACGGAAGCTTCTTGAGGCATGGTTTGATCTTTCCCATACAATGCAAGGCACTCTCTGCACATGAGTCGCACAGTGCGAAGTGTTGTCGATCTTATAATATTCGGCGAGCACCCCTCTTGTTGCAGCGATTTTGTTCAGATTTTATTGCGTGAACATACTAACGCCTCTTCGTCTTCTTTCTTGAAATGGGTTGGTCTTATAAGAGAGAGTGCAGTCCAAGGTAACTCCTCGGTAATGAATTATATACAGTGCTTCCAGGTGGTGTTCCAGACCAGTTTACTTTAACTGGAGTTTTTTGGCTTCACGGTTGCATAGACGGAAAGCCTACACCTGTGGTCTTGGATGATTTGCACATAGGTGGTTTTCCTCATAAATAAGTTGGAGTTTCATCGCAAGCTTTGGAGAGAGTATCTCTGCAACAACTGTGGAGTCTACCAGCAAATCTTTTGCGCTAATTCCAAAATCTCCTGCTCGATAAACGACAGTTTCCTGCACGACTAGGTTGTCATTGGTAGAGATGAACGGGGGAGGTGTGAGCACGCGCCCTTTGGGGCGTCCCATTCTTAAGCCTACCCATTGGTCTTCTTTGAATAAAGAACTTCCTGTTTGCAGTTAATGAGCTCTGCAGTCAAGCGGATATCCGTGATGAGTTCCAAGATCTTATGGCGTAAGCATCTGTGATTAACAGAGTTTCATAAGCTTGAAGCTGCTGATAGATGCGGCGAACACGACCGAAACCATCCTCGCTTTCCGCTGTGCTGAGTTAGGTTAGTACCCTGTCTGTTGTTGATTTGCTTGCCGGAAACCGGCTTGTTTTGGTAAGAGGTATTCGTCTATCACAGGTATGATACGGTTGAGGAGGAGACACATCATCGGACATCAATGAAGATCAGAAAGTCTCAGAATGATTCAGCAAGATACTTGTACATCATGAGAGCTCAAAGCATCCTTCTTTTGGATGAAATGAATCCAGACCTCAATGCAACGGATACGAGGGCAGTCATCATAAAGCAATTTTGCAGAAGGCTTTCATCATGCCTTCTAGAAGGGGAAAGAACTGAATGAGATCTATTTTTGAGAGACCACCCAAACTGCAAACCAAGAAAGAAGGCGAAGATCGGGTTACGTTGTCCCCACTATTGTCAAAGGTACAACCCCCATCCCTCTAGTTCAATCACTTTCTATATACAAAACACTGAAATAAAGTTCGCTTGTTTCGATATCTAAGTGATGAATTTACACATGCACATTGGTAGCCATGGAATATATGCACAAAGGATGACACGCTGTTGGTGAGTGCCCCTGTTAGCCAGATTACAGGGTGATCTTCAAAAATTTTACCATGCGACCACCAAGAAACAGCTGGTAGAATGTTTTGTGTGTGCTTGAGGGGGGGGCATCATGCCGGCAGTACAAAGGTGATGGTTCGTACTGTCGACGGTGATGTTGTCATGATCGACATTATTTTTGAAACTCTTGGACTCCAGGGGACTTGGATGACTTGGCACTGGAGAGAATCGTCAATTTATTCCAGTGCACACAGTCACTCAAAATCTAGGACCACAAACTGGCACTCGTGGCCTCAGATCATATTTGCATATGCAGGTGCGATAACACCTCAACCTTCGTCTGCATTGGGAAGAGAATTGCGTGAATAATATGGGGAGGCCTTCCCACAGATTACAGGTGCACTAGAAATATGTCGGCTTCTGCCCTCCTCAATCTGTATAATTCTCTGTCATGCCGCATGTTCTGTATTGTGCTAGCGTTTGGGCACCCTCCAGCGAAATCATTAGATCGACTTGAGAAAATTCAGCGACGGATAACACGCTCCAATTCTATCGGAAATCACATATAATTCTGATACTAGTCCTCTTTATGCAGAACGGCTCGTGAGTTTGGCTTAGTGAGACTTGAGTATGTTTTAGGATTCAGAGGTTGGTTTTGGTCTACAAAAATTCTTAATGATATAGGGCCAAGTCTTTCATCTCTTTCATTCATCGTAGTTCTTTGGTAATTCAAGGACTTTTAAACAGAATTGTTAGAAGTAACTCTTTCTATAATTCTATGTTGTCTCACCTCCTCGTCTGTGGAACGAGATTCCATCATCATTGCTTTGGCTCAAAAGTGTGGGAACCTTCGGACTGGTTGTAAGAATTTTACTTTGACTCACAAACTGAGGTTCTGCTTGCCACCAAAGATGAAGTATTTTTTTGTATTGATTAGCTCTACAATTATATTATTTAAAGTATTGCATTTTATTTAAATTCTAGCATTTTTGTTACAATGCTAAATACCGGTACTGCTAGTTTTCATGTATTTGTTTGCATTATGTCCTGCCATTAATGTTGTCTTAATAGGAAAGTTGTGCACTTAAGTGCTTGGGAATTTTTCAGCCCATTCATATTTCCAGGATTACTTGCTAATACTTGTATTGGCTGTTCACAAAGACACCATGTTTGCTTCAAGTACTTCAAATAAATATTATTATACCTTTAGAGTGCTGATGGCTCATCCAGGTAGCCTTAACATTGAAGTATCCACATAGAGGTCTTGGAACAGGTGCACCATCTTGATGTATGCCAGAAATTCAAAATGCCTCCCATGCAAATGTTGCTTGCCAGGAGCTCTTCTCCAAAGGAACTTGAACGTTTGAAACCATCCCACCAACACAGCAGGCACTTTTACAGAATGCATTCAGTGCTCTTTACCGATCTCACGTCTGGAAGCAGTGTCTCGAACCTCAACATAATTTACCTGATGCCCCAGTCTGGGGTTGGATGAAGGATGAAAAGAGCAAGCTGCATGCATGCTCCATTATGCACTGTACTCTCAGATGCAAGCAAAGCCTGCGCACTGCTCTTTCATTGTGGGTACTCTAAAGCCTAAAGCATACTAGGTAACTGTAAACGTTCAAAGGTAAGCCTGCAGTATACACTTCTCTGCCGATGTCAAGGTGGTTGAATCAATAATGATACCATCTAATATTAAATAGCCGACATTTGTTTGAACTCTATTTGCCAATGAACATTCAGCCAAACAAGTCAGTCAATATATCTACCGGGCTCAGTATCTATAGGTAAGTCACGGGTGTCAGTTATCCTTGTTTTTATATACAGTTCATCTTAGCTCATTGAATTTGATAAACTTCATTTACCTAGATTGACCTTACTAGCCTTGTTTGGTTATTGGCATAGCAGCCAAGTTGATTTCTCATATAACAATAAACAACACTAAAGACTTTTTTTTTTAAATGTGTTAATTCCTTGACCCTACAGGTATGCATGTTACACAAGATTGATTTTCCTACGCTTATACGGGTATTGAAATATCATTGCGTTATGTCACAAATGGCAGCCATTTTTTATTTCTTGATATATTCAATATGGCTGCCACCTTAGGTCTTTAAGATTCTCTTCTTTATATTCCTGGACAAAATAAATATGGATAAAGATATCACATTTATATTCCTAGCTTTTTGGGTTATCAAGATATAATTAAAAGTATGTCGCGGATGGCGGCCATTTTGAATAAAAAAAAAAATAAATCACGATGAATGCCACTTGAGCTCTTTAAAATTATTCCATAAGATTCGTTGACCCCAAAATGTGGGTATAGTCATTGGAATGAAGTCTATAGCTGTTTTAGTTTCCAAGATAAGGCGGCCATCTTAAAATCCAAGATGGCTGCCACCTGAACTCTTTTGAAATTAGTATATAAGATACACTGACCTCAAAAATGTAGGTATAGCCATTGAACTGAAGTCGCTAGCTATTTTAGTTTCCAAGATATTGTCCAAAATAGGTTATGGAAGGCGGCCATCTTGAAATCCAAGATGACCGCCAAAAGGGGGAGGGGCGTGCCAAAATGCTTCTATCATTTTCTTGAATGGGATGATCTAAGCTACTTGTGCGCCAAAATTCACACTTTTATATGGAAGTGCACACTTCCTCACTAAGATCCCTTACTACAGAGCTCTGCTTTGAGCCCATCAGCTGGTACTCAGGGATTCATAAAACGGGCTGGTACAATTTGTGACCGTATTCTCATACCTGACTTTTCCTACCCACTTGAGCTGATCCGATTTATTGTTGATTTTGTGTTAAAACAAAGGTTACAAAGAGATCGATCAAGCCTCAGCCTCGTTCAAGGATAAGCGAATAGTTTTTGACCAAGTGAGTGTTGCGGCAGTGTAAATTGTAAGTGGACACTGGACATGTCTCCTTTGTCACCAATTATAATATGCGCGTTGAGTTGGGGAATATCTTGCGACTTCTGAGACTGCTTCAACATAAAGGCAGTCTGCCAAATATATTAAATCGTCGGCTTCATCGCATACTGATCTATCTCACAAAATACGTGTTTCGAGAAACATACCGATTGCGTCATTTACTACCAGGCAAAAGGAAAAATCATCAAGAAAACACTTCAGAGTTTTTAATTCCGTGAAAATAAATGCTGGTTATCTAGCCAAAATTGTTTAATATGACTGTAAACTTATAGATCAGTATGTGATAAAGATTGTTTTTTGTTTTTCCAAACGGTGTCTGAGATAGAACACAGACAGGTCAGTTTGTAACGTATTCATCACCGTATTATAAAAAAAAGCGCAATTGTCGTATCAGTGTATCGCATAGTGATATATGTCAGGTAGCGATGTATGTAATACAGCTTTGATATAGATGGGTATGTGATAATAATTTTTTCCGAAGTTCATCGTAAGGAAAACTAGTTTAGCGACTGTCGGAAAGAAGCCCTTCGCATCCTTGGTGTTGCTCTTTAAGCTCCATTGATCGCTGAGGAGTGTTATGCTAAATAGCATCCTCAATGCGCCTTTTGTCCAATCATTGCTCACCTTTCAGGCCCTAGCATCCAATCGAATCATTGAATGTCCTTGTCCGCTGTATGGGCTTCTTGTCTGTCGGTCACAACTCATCAGTGCTTCACGTGTGTAGGATGGTTTTCTCCTTTCTAAGAACTTTCGTATAAATTATTTTCCCACCCTCCCTCCCATTTCCAGTTTGTGTTAAGCGCTCTTTTTTTCCATTTTATAATTGGAGTAATAATTTCTTGGCCAAGTTACTAGGTACGCCCGCTTCTCCACCAAAACGGCGCACCCCTGGGTTGCACGTACAGTGTGAGTCAAAAAACCCCTACATTCAGAATAAAAAAATAATTAAAATAGTTAAGAATTATTTTTGCTCAAATGTTTCATTTGGTTATAAAGAGGGATAAACAGGCTTTCAGAAAACGTTTATTTGGTGTCATTTGGATTTTTGAGGAAGAAGTTATGCCTATTTTGCTGAGAGACTTAAAAATTCTGTTTTGAGCCAAACAAAGATGCATCGTTTACATAGAGTAACATGCATGGTCGTCAGCAGTGATTTGAGTAATAAACATTTAACACCAAATTATTGTTAAACAATAGAAGGTGGGAGAATAATTAGCGGATTATAAAAATATTATCTCCGGAGATTACAAAAGAAAATGCTGAGTGAAAAATGTTCAATTTCCCAAATAAGAAAGTCAAGATAGTTGGTGTAAGACCACAGTTTACTTTGGTTCAGCAAGATTTCATGGTTTTAACCTACAACGAAACTTGGGAGCCAAAGTGGAACCATAGAAGGTTTTGCATCCGCTTGAAAAAACAGTGTGATATTGAATTTTAAGTTTTAATTCCAATTTATTTACAGAAAACTTCAGCTTTAGTTCTTCTCGCAATTAATGGTCGCTGAGTATACTGCATTTGTGCAAATTCATTACCTTAGAGATGTATAAAACAAAAATCTCTGAGCAGTTTCATTATGTTCATGAACTGAGACATTGATATGGGGTGATTTTCAATAACCGACTCTTTATGATTGAACAACTTAATTTGTTGAAGATATTTTACTTATAATTATGTTACACAATAGACCGTTTTATTCAAACTGATATGTTTTGTCGAGAAGAAATCGATACCATCTGAAATTGCATGTGTGAATTGTCTTTGCTATATTGTGTTATGGTATA
>JAMKCH010053406.1:0-27046 GCA_023653785.1 Ophioderma brevispina
ATAAATGACATTGTCCACAGACTGAAGAATGGGAAAGATACAAATTTGCAAGGTGCATCACATCGTCCGTATAGGACGTAGTCCTTTATTCAATTTTAACAGGTTCACCGAACAAAGCGTGGATTTAGAACAAGGCTTGAAATTTTTGAACAATTCATTTTAGGACCATAGGATTTGGAGACAGTTTCCCCTCAATCCTACCATAGGATTTGGAGTCAAGATTCTCCTAATTCCTACCACAGATTCAGCCATCTGTAAAGCCAACATGCAATTTATACACAAACAGATCCAAGGTTTAGGGACAGTTTCCTTTAACCTTAACTAATACACACTAGTTTATAAAGCTACATATGTAGCATAAGGATGTAAGCCTACATATGTAAATTAAAGGTGCAACGAGAGATTTTGAGGCACCTAAATATTGTGTCATAAAAGTAATTTCATATAGATTAGACACTCATTAGATTTCTTACTTTGTATTTGGCTACAGAAATGTCTTAACCCTCGTCTACCGAAGGGGGGTGGTGGTTACCACCCCCCTTCAGGTTTTTTCCCCGGCTTGCTAAAACCCCCCTTTTTTGGTGCCAAATTATTTAATGTAATTGTTAATTGACATGTTCTGCTCCTTTTAATCCAAAACAAACATCCACCGGGGTATAGGTAAGATACAGGGTGATCCCAAAGTGATGGATGGGGGATGGCAACCACCTCCCCCCCCCCCCCCCCCCCCCTTTTTTTTTTTTTTTTTTTTGAAGAGAATACCAACATGCCTAACATAACACAGGAACAATAGATAGCTATGGTCCTCCTCTTTCCATTGATACCAAAATGAATACATGCCTAGCATTACGTCACAATGACGTCATAAAGTTCGCAAGACAGCAAAACTGCCATTTCCATAGACACACACAGTGAAAAATTCAATTTTTCGCCAAAAAAGTTAGGAAAATCAGCTTTTCAGGCGGTTTTTGACTCTACTTGATGGGAAATGACTATTTTTATATAATGACAGCATTTTAGAGCTATAATAAGGTGTTTGAGTCGCTAAAATTGCGAAATACCAATTTTCCACCCTATATATATTCAGTATTTTCGTACTTTCCTCAACATATGACTTCATGGTGACGTCATAATGGGGATGTTAGTACTTATTTTGGTACCAATAGAAAGAAGAAACTCGAAGCTATCCTTTGGTACCAAAGTTACAGGGAAGCGGGTGTCAGGAACGAAAATCAAAGGGGGGTGGTAACCACCCCCTCCCCCCCACTCGGGAGGTTGTACAAAAATGCTAGGTCGACGAGGGCCTAAAAGAGAGGAAAAGGGAAGATTTGTGATTGCTTATATTTCAATATAAACCATAGGCTTAATTTTGTGCTCCTATACGAACGAAATTAGAAATTTTACACTTTTGTACCAAAGAACATTTCTCAGCTTAATCCTTTCAGATGGGGATATTTTAATGGAAAGCTTTACATCAGACCAAAAATCAGTACTTTCGATATTTTAAGGGACACCTGATATGTGAAATCTCTCGTTGCACCTTTAATAAACCTTGTGACTGCATGCCCAACTTGGAGACAGTTCCCCCTAGTCAAATCCTACAAATGAATTACATTAACACAAGCCAAAATAATGCATTATAGAAAAATCAACAGAGAACCATTATCAATGAAATTTGAGTAGGCATCATTAAAATTAGATATTAAACATTTAGCTTGGCACGCACGCATCAATCTAGAGATAAATCGAAATATTAAAATGCAACTGAAGCTGTGATCAAAACTGATTTAAATGGGCTCCCAAAGTCAAATACCTTTAAGAACATTTAGCCTGGCACGCTCGCATCATTCTAGAGATAAATTGAAATATTAAAATGCAATTGAAGCTGTGATCAAAACTAAGTCAGATACCTCTATGGCTCGGTCACATCCCAATAACTGAAAGATAGAGCGATATAAGATAGAGCGGATTATTAATATTATATTAATCCCAGAAACTTAAATTAAGCGATATAAACTTCTGCCAAACAAGGTTCTGAGCCAGAAGCTTCCCCCCCCCCCGCAAAAACTTTAACAGGAATGTAAAATACGTTAAAGCTAATTCATCCACCCAGTGTATAGACATAATATTACACACATTTATATATATAAACGGTAGAGCCTGAAGTAAGATACCTGTAATCTTCATACCCATGACTGCTAACTGTAATGACATTGCATTAGAATTATTACTTTTAGACTTAACTTGCCTAAATCTCACCCCGATTTCGAAGGCGCAAAAATTTTTAATTCACCTTGGAAGGAGGCACCACACGCAATAGTTAACATAATTAAGAAACAAATCATCTTAGACAGATTTGCCTAAAACAGGAATCCTTCCCCAAAAACAATCACATGGGCTTGTTCCATTCAGAAAAGAACCCAGGGATTCGAGGGAGTGATTTCATACGTGCCATTACCAAACACACGTCGAGCTTTGGGCCTAACTCTGAACAAAACTTTCACTGCACTGTAACATTAATGGGGTGTGGCATATGACCACTTTTTTTTCAAAAACGAGTCAATTCTGGCCATTTCGGCTGCCAAAAATGAATCTAAGATAAGCATTTTTCATATTAAATTAATATGTTAAGCTCAATAACCACGAAGAGGTTTTTGCTTTGAAAGATGGCTAAGCCAAACTTAATGCCTTTATCAGCGTCGGGTGCCGGTAAAGACATCCCAATTAGATCATGCGCCATTATGCGCCCATTATTGCCACACGAAAACCTTAAAGGGTAACCGCCCAACAATGATACAAAAAAAAAATACCATTTCAATCCCCAGCAAAAAAAATTTGATAGACAAGATGGGCCTACATGAAAAAAAAGTATCCTTGCTGGCCGCTTGGCCGGTATAGTCCGCCGACCATCGAGCCGGTATAGAGGTGTTCATAGTCCGCACTGAACGACGAAAAGGTCAAGCATAGAGCACTCGATTCGGATGACAGCAAACGCAAACTTTATGTTACCACTTCCGCTTTGTTTCCTATGGAGCCCAGACTATGGTCCCAGCGGATGTATCTTGCCTTCACACCATTAATACTATGAAACACAACATTCAAAACCCAACCTTATAGTATGGACTTCGAAAACCAATTACTTTTGGGGGAATTCAATTAACACTAGGAACAAGTAATACAAAAACGTGAAGAGTGTTAACACCACTTAGCCGTCCCAAAATGAATAAGATGAGCTTTTATAAAATTAGGTTTGTTACGCATAACACATTTGGTCCAAGTTTGAAATGAAACAATGCATTCAGGTATAACGGGTTGCAACAAACAAGCTCTGATATGATGACCTAGTAGACCTATTAAAACCATTATGATTAAGCATCAAGCAAGGAGAGAAAACGAGAAAACATGAACCTCATGCGGAACGATAGCAACCCTGCATTGAGCAAAAACAAACCAATACAAAATGACGGACACGTTGAAAGTTAATGGAGCCAAATATAATAGCCACTGGTTAAAAAGACAATCAATTCTTGATTTCACCTTAAAGCGCTTTATAGAAGCGCAGGTTAAACTAATATGCATGGTCTACAAATGGCGATAAACGAAATACGTTGAGCTCATAAGGCCACAATTAGGGTGGTCAAAATCATTATAATCGGCCCGACGCCGCAAGTTGGAAAAAACCAGCGGTCTTTGTTTGTCGCCATGAATTAAAGTCACGTTTTCACGCAAAATTCATACCTAAATCGAAATTTCTTTCTTAAAGAAATATTAACATAAAAAGTAAAAAGTATTGAACTTTTGGATTCTTAAGTAATGTTATATTTTCAAAACTAAGAAAGAAAGTTGATTACAGAGTTCTGTCAAAAACCATGTCGCAAATAAAAATAGTTTCACTTTAATCTCATGTTTCCTTTTCAGATGCAAATTAATTTGAAAGCATACATATTATCAATGAAAAATTGATAGTCCCAAATGTATTGGAACTAGGCACCAAATTGAATGATTGATAACTTTGGCCTCATAAAAATAATGATTTTTATGTCGCACACCTACGTGAACCTACGTTACCACGTACAGTATAATGATGATTCAGCGTTGTTACAGATGAGAAAATTAGATTAATTTACTTAAATATCTATTTCTGTTGGTCGTCATACGTCAGGCGAGGTATTACTGCCCTCAGGTGTTGTGTATAAAATCGGAAAAGGGGCGTCAAGATTAAGATGTACGCCACCCCCAACACGTTATGGTTAAGAATGAAAGTACGTACTTCACAAAACATAATGACAAGGTTAGGAGTAGCTTTAAACAGCTATCATTCTAAGCAGCTTTACCCCTTACAGTTACCTTCATTAGAATGTTTTCATTTTTGCATTTCTAACATATTGTAATTGGATCCGTGGACCAAAATGATGAAACAAACAGATATGAAAAATACGTTACTACTTATTTCAAAAACAGTTGCTAAATTCAAAACGTTAGCGTCCGACTACCCTCTGCCCTCGCTGGATTCGAAACTATGAAGCACATAATGCAGTTCTTCGAAGTCATTGGCAACGTGAGATGAGAAGCTCGATAATGACAGATTTTAAGTGAAACGTGTTCGAAATAAGCTGAAAGATATCCACGATTTTGCCCTTTAAAAGGCAATATATATGTTTTTAATGACTCGGGGCTAAAATCATAAAGTGAAATTTCTATTTTCTCAGGACCCCTGTAATGATACTCTTGGATACGGTAGCTCGGGTTAAAACGACAAAAATTGTTAACTTTGATAGTATTTTACAGTGCAATATAGACTTAAAATAGGTATAAATTGGTAACGGACGTTTCCTAATCTTGTCACGTAAGTTTCGTTTTTCAACTCAGATGGTGATGTGATTTTTTCTAGGAATTAAGTTTATTTATTCACAATCGGCAATAATGAAGTTCAAGGAATTAACTTCTAACAATTGTTTTCGACAAACGAGAGGCAAATTCATATTGGTAAAATGTACCAAACTATTAGCATGCCTTTCAAAACATGTGGTAAACGTAGGTTTACAAATAAACTAGCGAATTCATGCGATCTAATCTTGTTTACTATGAAAAGGTTTTTATTATACTGTTATATTTTGAATATATAAAACGTATAACTTTAAGTAAGGAGGGTGTGTTGTTTTTCTATTATTTTCGGAATTACCTGTTACTAGAGCTGAAAAAGTAAACGTACGTTGCAATATTATAAATGACATTTTAATAAACCAACGTAACTCCTGCCTGTCTTCTTTTCTTCGTTTTTTTTTAAATGGCCCCCGAAAAAGCAAAGAAGATGTGTGGGTCACATACAAGGGGATCCTATGCAAGATGAGGCCGCGAAACGTCTATCCAAAGAGGCTCTTTAGCATAAGAAAAGACCAGGCTGGCATGATAAAGACACAAATGAGCACTATGTACGAGAGAATTGCATTAATCTCAATTAAATCTTGAGAATCAAGATAAGACCAATCCTTACGGATGTATGTTCCAGTGTACCATTTCAAAGTGATTTTTGCAACGTTTTTAAGGTGTGACATAGATTGTTGAAAACAGAGGCCTTGCATACATATGGTAAGGTCCTTTTAATTAGTCTTTAATGAGCAAAACGAGATATACCTTAAAGTCCTATGCTTAAAACTTGGTTGCGAGGACAGTGTTGAAATAGTGTTGTTGCACGGTTGTGTAAAACAATACGATCTTGACAGATATATTAGGTATAAAAAGATGTTGTTTGTCGTAACCAAACCGACCTTTAAAAACCTTTTGATTTTGATTTTTTTTACTTCTTTACAAAAAATAGATAAAGAAAATCCGACACGACCACTTTTTCCACCCCAAAATGTCACCAATCCATTGTATTTTTTCTTGAGAAAATGGAAGCATGGGAAAAAACAGGAAAATAACTCATAAAAGTTTAAGTTAAAGTTTGAATGTTTTTAGATTTTGAAAAAAGAATGCCGCTGAATTTTAGTATTTAACGTGATATTTATCTACCTTCCAAACAAAGACAAAAGACCGACGACCGACCATGCTGTTTTCTTACGTACGGTGCAAACAACAACATAATAGCTTTACATTGCAAAGGGTATTGAAATAAGTAAGTGTGATCTTACATGAACAGTTTACGTTAGTTGGTATTTCAATCTGTTCAATGGTCAAGCGAACTTTGTTACGGAGTGTTAATCGATATCGACCCCACACCCAAGTAGCATTTAGTGCGTTTTGACAAAATGGAGAACGCACCCCTTCGCAAAAACCCGATGTTTTATAGTCCTATTTAGCTTTCCAGTTGACAAGAGTGTCGGTGACGATCCTGTATGAATCAAGGAAAAGTTGAATTTGTGGGCGCAAAATAGCCAAGTACTGTCAACCCGCAAATTTACCTGCCCAATTGATTTCAAGAAAGAGGCTCAGGTATGATTCTGGTATAGCGTTTTTTTGTAAGTAAAAAGTGATTCTCTGGACCTACTACAGCGTTAGTTGATAAATCAATGAAACTTACGTTCCCCTGTGTCAACAATTCGTACAAACACCCCAAATCCCATATTGAAATGCAAAATATATGGACATTATACATGAACAGATCTAACTTACGACACAAGTGATGAGTTTGGTAGGGTATTTTATTAGGAAGATATTTCATTACAGTTGTAAGTGCACCATGAGAAAAAAAATCATAATCTTTAAGGATATTTTTATTTTCCGAAGTAATCAAAGACCGTCACGAAATATGACCTCAATTCGTAGATGGTACCTGAAACCATGGAAGGAGAATGTACAATTTCATGTGAATGATCATTGTATTAGACACCAGAAAATTAATAAGATTTAATTCCTCGATATTAGCCATTGTAGAGCAGACGCATTGATTTGTACTACGTTTGAACATAGCGTTACATAAATGGTCCTTCATGTACATCAATAGTAAATTGATCATTCAATGTAATGAAGAGCCAATGGTGCGAGCAAGCACAAATGCATCATGTGACAAGCACACAGACCAACCTTAAGGGTAAAATATATAAAAATACAAGAAACAAAAAGAGTCATTGTGTATTAATTGATCTAAATATTTTAACTTAGGAGTGTTTTTTTCTTAAAGTGCCAAAATAATTTTCAGATCACATGGAATAGCATTTACTACCTAGAAATCAAAAAACTTACATGAAGTCAGTAATTAATTAAGACAAACTTGAAGGTATTACAGTGTACCTTTACGATTGAAATCTTCATTTGATTGGTACATCAAATGATAACGTAAGTTTACTTAATGAAAAAACAAGACTAAAGTTGAAGATGTGTGAAAGTTAAAAGTTCGCAAGATTTGACATGTTGTATTTTTCAAAAAAGAAACTTGAGGTACTGTCTTCATTTATGAATTAATATAAAAGTTGTTTTATTGAATTTCATTTTTTCAATTGTCAATTTCCACAACTTGCGCCGTTTAATG
Source organism: Ophioderma brevispina (assembly GCA_023653785.1). Taxonomy (NCBI): domain Eukaryota; kingdom Metazoa; phylum Echinodermata; class Ophiuroidea; order Amphilepidida; family Ophiodermatidae; genus Ophioderma; species Ophioderma brevispina. The sequence continues at coordinate 7,469 of JAMKCH010053406.1, forward strand.
GTTTGACCCACATAGTGGCAGAACCCTGGATGGTGGAATCAATCAATGATGAATAGACGTTAACCGCAATGTCTGTAACAGTTAGGCCTGTAATCTGAAATAGGGCGGCATGACTGGTACACACTGGGCAACTGTGTCTGTTAGAGTTTTAATACTATGGGCCCATAACGATTCGCAGGGAAGGGATTCGCAAGGCAACAAAAAACTTAATGGAATGGGAGGGACTGAAATTTCAATTGTAACAACGAGTGGTCACTTTAGGGCTTTGGGGGCAGTATGGGGAGGCGGGGTGGCCTACCATTGTCATACCATGAGCTATAAAATAAAATTTCTAGCTCCATGGTCATACCAGGACGCCACCAATGAGTACCGACAAAATTTCATTGTAAGTATTTGCTTTTATTCACATGTGTTGGTTGTTCTGTAGTTGTACCTATTCATGTTTGCCATTCAGGCTACCGCAACTTCTTTCGTTATAAATGAACCTGCACCACCAGTGACAACTTACGTGCAAGCTCGTTCAACACGACCCCCTACCCGAACGACCTTGCCCACATCCAACGCTGATGCCCTGAACGCGTCCTACGCACCAATTGACACCCCCCCCCATCAATCCGTTGGCACCTACTTAGCTCCCTCTCAAATCCACGATTAGACACCCCTTCACATCGCCTGCACACATACAAGCCTTGAGCACGAGTTCCACTGCAATTTTGAATTTCCGCGCAAAAGTGGTGTTCATAATTTGCTAGTTCCTGACTGTATCTAACTTTAAATAGTTATAATGGTGTTAAAATGAATAAAGTTCCAAGCCAGTTGTAGTATAAAGCAAATTTCTGATAGAAAAAATAGTGTGAAGGAAAATTAAACAATTTTAGCTCCGACATATAGCTGGAATCAACGCTCGAAACCACGCTGTCATCGTTAAACAAAATTAAACTCCATTGTCCTGGGCTTTGCATGGGGCATAACTCCCATTCACACCACTGCTGTTGATTTGCAGCCAAAGCCTCCCAGGAGACCCGGTAAATAGTCATACTTTACCGACACTGTTAACGCGCGACCATTTTATCGGCATTCATTACCGTAACAATCAGTCCTCATGTTACGCGTACGTTTTAGTAGGGACCCCCCGTGATTTTAAATGTAGTTCCTGCCTTATTACCCCACCAGTCCCACCACTGTTAATTTGTTAATATTGAAAGCCAATATCGGTACGATTCAATGACAGAGGTCTCCGCCTTGATAAACCTCGCGAAGGGAAACATTTTCAAAGTTTGTTGAAAGAGCATCCTCACTATACCGTTTACCTCAAAAACCCACCAACCTTTTGCTTTTTTTTTTTTTAAGCTCCGAGTTGGATCAAAATTTGAAATTTATTTTCATGTAAATTTGAAAGGAATGATCAAACAGAATGGTTCTTTAACTATGCCTGTACATTTTTGTACAAATGTTTTTGTAAAGTCAACAGATACGAGTGGTTTTTAGATCACTAGGGCAAATCTAATTAATATTCAAAAATCCACGTTTGGACTGTGCATACGGGGAACGTTTAAATAAAGTCTTTCCAGAACCTCTGCGACCTGCCGTTATGACTGTATGTGTAATCACATTGTTTGTACATTGTACTTTGGTAGTTAGAGCACCACACACATGGGGTTTGCCACCGTTTTGAACGGTGTATTCCACATAAATAAATAAATAAAACAAAAGAACGTGCCGCCTAGGATGTTAACTGGTCTATTAGCTTTCGCTCCCATCATAGGAGAACGCTGGGGGGTCACTGTCAAAACCAACCTATTGAGTTTTTAAAAGTGTAGATTTGATTGCACATTAAGAGTTCCGTATCTTCGGATATAAACGAAGAACAGTTACCAGTGCTGGGTACTATTTGTGCATCGTGAAAACTACTGAAACCACGAATACATAATCTGGCACCAAGAATTTTAAAGGCTGCTAAGGCTAACTTTTCCCACCGCAAAACCAAACCGCTAGAGTTCTATAGGCCTAATGTGCAAGGCTGAAGTGATTGGGATATAATATCTATGTGTTATACCACAGTGGATTTGTTATCATCATGAATATGATCTGATGCCTATGTGATTTGAAATCGACCCCGACCTGTCACAACGACCACGCCCAGGACCCGACGAGCACAAAGCCCCCGGGTGTTACAACAAGGACGGGAGGCCATTCGGACAACGGAACTAGGACCGCAAGCGTGTATACTTGGGAACTTCGTATTGAAAAGTCTACACGGATCTTTTGTTCGGTATTAACGGCATTCCATTTAGACTGATCTTAAAGGGATATCTTTTGCAGGTCGGCCCGACCCCATAAGCCCGGGGACCCACGACCCCCAAAATGGTGTAGGACCTGGGGTCCGTTCCAGAAAACTATGATCGAAAGATTATACGATACATGGCTAAGATTTGGGTTACGATCCTGGTAGTAGCGTTCCGAACATAGTATTAAGATGTCGTAAGTGCATTTCTACCAGTAAGCCTACGACAATCTACGAAATATAAACTAAGCAGATTAAGGTCATTCCATTCATTGATTGGGATTTAAATTAGGCTCTGTCTGGGTGCAAAAATCTGAGACACGTTTGCGAAAGTTACTATGTGCCTATTATGTATAGAAAGCTGAGATTATCAGGTATGAATGATTTTATTGTGTGGTACTATATAGAAGTTAACAAGTATATTAACAACACTCGCGACAGGGTTCGCTTGATTGCGGTCACTGGTTGAGTCGTCATTTTTTTTTTGTTCGCGTGTGTGCTAGTGTGTTAAACTCCATATATTTTTATTGGTTTTCTCCATGTAATCTGTGCTTCACTTCTTTTTCATCAGGGTTATTAATTAATTTCGTTTTAGTATAGAAAATGTTGTTTAATTATAGTGAACTATCTCACCCCGAGCGGAGCCCTTACCCCCACCCTCACTATGACGCGTGGACCAAGCAGATGTTTACCCCCCCTTTCCACCATTTCTGTGACACACAAATGTAGATGTAATCCATACTCTAATTTGTTATTTTCCTTTTTACTAATCGAAATTAGGGCCAGGGTCATTTTATTATAAAAGAAATATAATGTAAAACTCAATATAGTGTTAACAGGTTCAGGCAGCTATTGTACCATAACACCCCCTACAAGGGACCACCCACCTAAATACTAACTTGGCCCCTTGGCACATGGACGGTATGTAAATTTTACAGTAAATATAACATCGGTCTATATAACAAGCTGTCCAAGTAGGTCAAATCTCGGCATTATTAAAAGAGTTGTTTTTGAAAATATGGATTAGTATATAAGGTTTTTTTTTTGTTTATTGGTCAATGCATTTTTTTTTTAAAAACAACCTATTTTTATAGTTATTGCAATTTAAATTTTGTTTGAGCAGATGAAAAAATATTACTTGTTTCGAGGCAAGTTGGTCATGTTAAACCTACATAAAATTATTTTCTTATTTACTTTAGCAAAAAAGGGTTAAGGGTTATAATTTGTTTGCCAAATTAAACAGTGAGCGACAAGATGCTACCCAACCCTTAGGCCTAAAAAAGAAAGTTTGTTTGATTGGCGTAACATAGAAGAAGAAAACAATTAGGGTAGTTAGGTCGGATTTTTTAATTTTTTTTATTTTTTATTTTTTTATGGTTTCAAATACCAGAACACAAATATATGACACAAATAAACAACCAACATGGCACATCCTCTTCACTTTTTCTGTAACACATCTTTTTATTGTCATTTTGAAATGTCCTACAATCTTGAGTGCGAAGTATGACGTTCATTAAATTCCTGTTTTGCATTTCAGAGTTTTCATGACAATTACAGTTTAAAACATGATGGAAAAAAATAACAAATATTTAGGGTCGGCAGAAAAAATAGGGATGAGCCGGTAGTTTACCCGAATCAAAGCAATTTTTTTGAGACCCTTAACTCTATCACTCACTTGTCGACATTGATGATCCCACTCCCGACCATAAGAAGCTTGATGACAATCTCGCGTATATTTGTATATCTGTCAACCAAGCAAGGAACTAGTCGGGTATAGTATAGGCCTATTAGTTTTCGTCGTCATTAGATAACACTGCCACCCCACAGAACCCCCACCCCCCACAGAACGCAGCCCAACGCCTGTAGACTCCAACCACCTATCACCACACCCCACCGCCATGCACAAGAGAACCGTTATTCACACCACCCGTCACCCCCCCCCGAGAGTTAATTTAGCATTGGAATCTTTTTAGCAAAAAACACCTCACCATAACATGTTTTACTTTCTTTACAAGTGCCAGTGTAGCGTCGATAGGCTAGTTGTCCCCCCCCCCCAAATAATTATTACAGGAGAAAACTTTCATAACAATACCCTCAAATCTATCGGCATGGCCAGTGCCTTTAAGCTTTACATACTAGGATGTCGTGTGACGTGTTCATCCTAGGCCTACAGTTACAGAAGAAAACCAACACTTACTATTCCTCACTAAGTAAATGGAAAATAAAAACCCCTACATTTTTAATACATTTTTACAAATTTATACAATTTGGAAGTAACGGTGATGTACTGACAATCTGAGGTCTTTTGAAGAACACAACCCTAAAAATGAGAGGTTGAAATACACAAAAGAGGCATACTTTAATTTAAAAAAAGGAATCTAGATATTTGAAATTTTCGAGAAAGAAAAATCTGACAGATACATATTCTTTAAAATAGTTTGAAACTTATGTCATGCATTGGTGGCAGGAGCACGGACACAACAAAAAGACAAAAAACACATACACCACATACACATACACCCTACCATATAACCCCCCACCCACACATACGCATGGAAAGAACAAATCCGATCATCTCTAACTTGGGAATTAAGCATTTATGTGAATATCTTTAGTTCAGATTACCATTTTAATTTACTAAACAAAAAATAATTATGTTCGAAATCTATGAATCAGACTTTAATACGTTGGACGTATGAGCAAATTGATGGCGTGATTTTAGAATCGGGTCAGTGCCCCTTATTTTTTTCACTTGACACTTACGTGACCAAGGGGAGGGGGGTTCCTAGGGAACCCCCAAAATTTGTGTTCGCGCTGGCCGCTTTACGCGTGGGATTTTGGCGCCGGGATTGACGATTTTTTGGTAATTCTCTGACTTTTAAATGCGCTTCTTCATTACCAAAATAATTAAAATCGGACAAGCCGTTAATGAGTTGGTTAATTAGTGGGGGGTCACCATGGACCCCCCTTGGGCACTAAACGGGGGAAAGTCATTTGAAATATTTTAAAAATAAGAATAAGAAACCGAGAACCAAAGCAAATTTGTTTGCTGATATAAGTTCACACATACATGTAAGTAAACAATTATTAGTAACATTTAAAAAATAATTAACCCTTATTGCTGAATGAAAACAAAGATTTCATCATGTACGTTGACAACCGTACTGTACAAAAAACATGGAAATGAGTGGATTTTGCAAAACCGTAAAAAAATACGGATTTCCCTAAAACTGCTGGTTGGTTAAAATTATAAGTAATGGGGTCTTCTAGACCCATAAATAATTTTCAAAATTTTGATGTTAAGCGCAAGGCTCTTTGAATTTTCCGTCTCTTTTGCCAATTTCGCTAGTGTTTTAAAACAAATGTGTTTCTGCACTATTGTAACCCAAAATACAAAATCTCATTTTATTGCTGATTTGGGGGTGGTCTTATATCCTTCACATGTGGTCTAAATTTCGGCAAAAATTCCCTCGGGGAAAGTGGGTTGTCCTTCGGGGGGGGGGGGTTCCATAGACCCCCCCCCCCCCCCCCCCCACCCTTGGGCACCAACGGGGAGTGATGAACACCCCTTGGTGCACTTAATTTGTGTTAAAGCGGCAATGGCATATTTTCAAAAAAAGATGAAATTTTGTTCAAGTTGCTCTCAAATGATAGGTTCGCGATTATACAAAATAGTTTTGTTATACATACACAAGACAAATCAATGGTTTATACTTAGACTTAGTCTCACTGTTGTCTTAACTATAAAAAGTATCGGCCTATTCTTTCATATTTAACCGCCTTATGTTTCCAATCACGTCCTAAGGAAAACAAACTCAAAAGGGTCATCTTTAATCTCTACAAGGATTATATGAAAAGGTTGCGTTTGGTATGTAATTTATGGTTTGTTTTTATAAACTAACGCAAAAAAATGATTTTTTTACAATTCCCACGCCCCAAAAGGTAGCATTTTATTCTGCAATGTTGTTTGAAGTCTTCGGCCACTTGCACTTAAGGTACTATCAGTACTAAACATAATAGAATTGGTTTGTTTTTGGAACAACGTTTGATTTTGATAATAAACTATGCCAACTTTAAGCCTGGCCTACTTTGGTGATGACATTCGTTCTGTCGCGTGTATAATTGTCAATTAAAGGGATTAGCAGCGGCTTTTTTGCTACCAAAAAACATCGAAAAAAAAATCATCAAAATTCATATTTTATAGGGTGTGTTACTGGCATGGCTAGGCGAACATAACCCGCAAGTGGTTGGATTGAAAACCGGGTATTTAAGACAAGGCAGTTATTTTTTATCCGCAATTCTGTAATTTTTATAACGTTTGCGTATCAAAATTCCGACTTGAGATCAAAAAAGCCTTTCCCGGTGAATATCCCACAGTTCAGCGTGATATTGTGCACAAGATCAACATTTGACGCAAACACAAACATTATGCATCTTTTTAATTCTGTACTGGTGTGTAAACCACAAATCAGTTGTTTTAGTGCAGATTTTGAGATGCCACGTCCCTGTATGGTAATTTGGGGAGGACGGTCTGCAATTTTCCTCACCCCCCCACCATACTTCGATACAGCTCCGAGCCGCCTCTACGAGGACAGGCATTTTCCACAGTTTGCGTGTTTGTTTCTAGATTTAAAGCAAGTTCAGGGTATATGGATTGTACACCACTTACACTGCTTTTACATGCCATTTCCAAGCGGTTCTTTTTAATCTTATTGTGGCCATTTTGGCGCTTTCTAAATTCTACTTTTTAAACAGAATATGCATGTACTATAAATATAAATGAGCATCATCCATCATGTCATAAATTTCGGCTACCCATCGCACCTCAAAAATATTTTTAAATACTCTTTACTTTAATTTTGATTAAGGCGCAGTGGAAAAATTCGGACTGCCCACCCCCAACAACGTACGTGAAATATCTTTTGACCACTCCACGAATATGTACCTCTAAAAAGAGCGACTTATTGCAGTCTCATAAAAAGCTGATTTTTGTGAACCGAACTCCAAGAGACTTGTGAATTTCCACCGTTTCGTGTTGTCCTTTCGTGTATACTTTACTCTTAAAAGTTGTTGTTCTTCGTTTTTTAGCTCCTCCAAAAGAGTGGTATTCCCACTCTTTTGGGGGAGTATGCTTTTTTCTTGTTCATTTCTTTTTTTTGGTGCAATTTTATTTCACTATTTTTAAGTATCAAACTTTCAGTCATTTCGAAGGGTTTTACAAGAGTTTCACTCTTTGTGGGAGTGGAAATTTTCATATCGTTTACATTTAGAGGTTGTGCTGACTTGTGTTCGTTTTGCCTTTCTATGAAAGAATTTATTACTATACTCTAGATGGATGATTTAGAGATGGTTACGAAGCATTGTCAACATGATAATTAAAATTGATTTAAACAATGTGATGGAGATAAGTGGTTTACGAGGGAGGGCAAATAGAAGGTGGAATAGGTAAACCAAAACATGGTAAAAACAATAAACAGATCTGCCTTGACACAGAGAACAGACAAAAGTTACACCAATTTCTTTTCTAGCAACGATAGGAAGGCCTTATATACTCTGCCAGGGTATGGTCAAGATGTTCGTTGAACTGAACGCCTAACCATAGATACTTGAACTCTAGTCATGAAGGTTGAACTTGACTCAACTTGTGGGCATATGTACTAAACTTGTGTGGGTCATTGGCTCTATCGGCTTGCTCTTGTCCGACACACAACGAGCCTCTTATCACATTTTTTGTGAAACTGTCTATTGTGTAATATAAACCTCATACTGTTGCAGTCCCCTTCACCCGTGCCTAGGAATTTGTTTGAGAAGGCTCTTCGTTATGCAGCTTGTCCTTTGAATTGATTTTTTTGTTGATGTGGAAGGTTAGTCATTTACATGACGAAGGGGAATTTTCTGACTAATCAGCCTTGAAAAGAAGATTTTAGAAATAAGGAGATAGTCCGTAATTGTGATTCATCAGACAAGTGAATTGAGTAGGGAGGAAGACGGGAAGAGGGTGTGTGCAAATGTAAAGGAGAGGTGAAAGAGGGAGATGGGGTGGATGGGAACGGATAGGGAAGGCGAGAGTTTGTACCGGGGTTAGGAAACGTAAATATCTCTGCAGGGGCTGGTAGGACTTAATATTGGGGATCTACCTGGTTTTGGCCTATAAAGAGGCAAATAATGACAGCGTTGATAGTGCACTGTTCTAAGTAAACGTCCTCGATTCCAATATAAAAAATAATGCCCCAATAGTACACAACATTCACTCAATTGCCAACTGTCAACTCGGACACAAAGAAGTAGAACATTATTTATGTTGTGGATGTATCGAGAACGTAAATTGCTATGGCACTGGTTCTGGTATTTGATTTGAGGGTGGGCTGCATCAGACCACTGTCCATTACCTTGAGACACTTGTTAAAATCTGTTCATGTATACAATAACAGGTTCGGTTTGTACGGTAGAAGCTGGATCGTCATGAAACCAGTTAATTATTTCAAGTTTTTCTTACAGTCATTTGCACGTTGTGAGTCCAGTTTTTTAGCAGGTATTTGCACGTTTTGAGTCCCGGGTAACCGCTCGAAAAAACGCCCTGTTACCTTAGATAGATGTATTTTTAACGTGTAGGCTAAATAACATCATTACCACCCTCTTTTTAGTAGACCAACAGCATACGGTCACGCGACACCACAAACAAAACACTACTTGTATCATCTTCATCCAATTATCTTGCTGGTCGAGTCGATTACGTAACATTGTACACATATAGGATGTATATCTATACTGTACTAAAGTTCTATTAAAATGCTTTAATAGGTTTTATGTGTTTTGTTCAATGGTATTTTGTTCTTTAAAGACTTACATTCTGTTATTGCCTCAGCTTTCCGGCGCTACGTCCAAGTTGATGTTGAATTTTTCAACCTGCAGGGACGTTGGGGTCATATTAAAAACAGTGTTATAAATTAGACGGGATTGTGTCGCAAGGTATGTCTTCGTAAAGTGCACTCTGTGTGTCCGGGAAAAGAGGAGGGCCGCTCCCGCTCATTACGTAAGGGGTTTGTAGTACTACATGTAGTCTGGGGCCAAGAAACCCCACTATTTTTTACCTGACCCCAAAAGTTAGCGTTCCCGCACTTGTTCGAAAATTTTTTGGCTATGCTTTCGCTTAATGAAAGACCTAATGATTGAGAAACTGAGGGGTGTCAAAATTGCACCCTTGAGCATCTTTGAAAACTATCCATAGAGGGCCGCCACAACGATGCCGCCCACCACATGTAATAGGCAATAGCTTCAGCTTTTAAGCAGCTATAGGATGATTCTTGTTGTTTTTTAGCGGTTTTTGATGTCAATGAATTCAAATTGTACTTCTTGTTAACAATAAAGGGTTTCTTTCTTCTATACCGAAATCCATGAGATGGCCGCTCAATGATGCCGCACACCACAGATAAATTAGCATTTCTATATTCTCAGCTTCTTAAGCTTTAATACAATTATGATTCTAGTGTCTTTGTATAGGATTTTGGTGTCCACTCATAATCATTGGATTCACATATGTTTGTACTTGTCTTGTTAATAATAATTAAGTTTCACATACATACACGATGATAGCAATCATCATGTTTGTTGCTGCCAAAATGGCAACCAAATCTGGAGTGCACAACTATTTGCGTTAGCTGTAACTCTCAGCTTCAGTAAGTACCTATAATTATTTCGGAGTGGTTTACAAGAGTTTCACTCTTTTGGGAGTGAAATTTTCACTCGTTTACATTTAGAGAGTATGCACTTGTGTTTTGCTTCTAGAAGATATACTATACTCTAGAGGATAGAGAGGATCAGCAGCAACAGAAATGAATGAAAACAAGTGATGGAGAGAGGGGGGCAAATAGAAGGGAAAATGGTAAAAAAAACTGCACAAGAACAACAAAAGTTACCCTTTCTTTTTCAGCAAGAAATAACCTGCAGTGTAGTGCAGATGTCGTTGAACGAAGCACCAATAGAACTACCTCTAGCAGAAGATGAACTTGACTCACTTGTGGCATATTCCAACTTGTGGGCATTGGCTCACGGCTTGCTCTTTGCGACCAACGAGCGATCACATGAAACTGCTATGTGTATACCCCATACGTTGCTCCCCTCACCCGTGCCTAGGAATTTGTTTGAGAAGGCTCTTCGTCTGCAGCCTGCCTTGAATGAGTTGATGTGGAAGGTAGCAAATGACGAAGGATTTCTGACATCAGCATTGAAAAGGTAAGATTTTAGAAAAGGAGATATGTTCCGTAATTGTTGGTTCATCAACAAGTGAGTGAGGGAGGAAGAGGGAAGAGGGTGAAATGAAAGGAGAGGTGAAAGAGGGAGATGAGGGGAGGGAACGGAAGGGAAGGGAGAGTGTACTCGAAGGAGTAAGGAAACGAAATCTCTGCCGGGTAGATCTTAAATATTGGGGATCTACCTGGTTTTGGCCTATAAAGAGGCAAATAATGACAGCGTTGATAGTGCCTTGTTCAAGAACGTCCTCTATCTCCAAATAAAATTCATCCCCAAAGTACACAAAAATCTCAATCAATTGCACTTTCATCAGGACACAAGAATATGTAACATTCACTTTATAGTTGTGGATACGAGAAAGTAAAATTGCTATGGATGGCTGGATGATTGATGGATGGGCTGACAGACAGACATACAGATACACTGTTAAAAATGTTCATTAAAATAACAGCGTTTTGACTGGCAGCTGGGACTCACAACAGTTAAATCACGTTTTTTTACAGTCATTTGCACGTTTCGAGTCCCTTTTTACAGTTATTTGCACGTTTTGAGTCCCGGCTAACAGTCAAACGCCGTTATTTTAAGATTATTTTTAACAGTGTAGGCTAAATAAACACATTACCCCCTTTTTGAGTATGACCAACAGCAATGTCAACCACAACAAACAAAACTACTACTTGTATCATCTTCATCCAATTATCTTGCTGGTCGAGTCGATTACGTAACATTGTACAAATTACCAAATCTATACTGTCTTAATTTTATTTAAAAGCTTTAAAGTAATTATTTTCAAAACTTACTTCTTTATTGCCAGTACCGTCCAAGTTGATGATTTCACTGCAAGACTGTTTGGCATATACAAACAGGTGTTAAAAGAGGGATGTCGCAAGGTATGTCTTTCGTAAAGTGCACTCTGTGTGTCCGGGAAAGAGGAGGGCGCTAATTCGTAAGGGGTTGTACTACATGTAGTCTGGGGCCAAAACCCCATTTTTTACCTGACCCCAAAAGTAGCGTCCGCACAATTTTTTTGGCTGTTTCTGCATACTGAAGACCTACTGATTGAGAAACTGAGGGGTGCCAAAATTGCACCCTTGAGCATTTTGAAATATCCAAGATGGCCGCCAAGATGGCCGCCACCACATATAATTAGCAATAGCTCAGCTTTTAAAGCAGCTATAAGGATGATTCTTGTGTTTTTGTATGGGATTTTGGTATTGTCAGCTGAATTCAAAATTTGTACCATTTTTAACATAAGGCTTCCCTATACCGAAATCAAAGATTGGCCCCAAGGATGCCGCCCCACATATTAATTAGCAAGATCTCAGCTTCTACAGGCTAATACAATGAGATTCTGTGTTTTGTAAGGTTTGTGGTTGTCAAAGGATTCAAATTTGTACATCTTTAAAATTAACTTAAGTCTTCCATAATACCGAAATCCAGATGGTATGGCCAAAATGCAACAAATGGCTGCCACAACATTTGACCTTAGCTGTATAATCTCAGCTTCAGAAGTACATAAGGTTATGGGTTTAGTGTCTTTAGTTAGATTTTAATGGTCAACATGTTCAATGTTATCATGATTTATGACTCAGGGAAACGCAGGCTGCTTAACATAAAGGACTTACAAAAGAGAGCTCAAAAACTGCATTGATCCTCTCAATCCTGTATCACCATTTCCAATGGTTTGATCGATACGTTTGGTTAGGATAGCCCTTCCTTAGGGTGAATGTAAAATGAGGTGCTATAAGAGTTATCAAATGAATGAATATTAATTAAGTTTGCCGCAGGGGGGTTTAATAGTTCAAAATTAAACCAACGTGGTGACAATGGCTTTAAGCAAGAGGCACATTCCGAATGGGGTTTGTTTCTTAAAAACACAGAACTAATCTTTTTCAGAGGAGAGTTTGAGCCTGGTTTGATGACATCACTCACTGTGGTTGTTAATTACATCTTCTGTTACGAGTTATGACCAATACCAAATCCATGTTTGAGGATAGTGGTGAGATGAGCATAACAAAGACCAAGTCGACAAATGAAATGAAGAATAGGTACAGGTAGAGCAGTCAGCTCAGCAAGAAGTCATCGGAATAGACGGACGTGTTATGCTCTGGATTAATACAGGCCGTACCGGAAAGGTACAAGGAAGTGTCGGTGTTTATCATGACATCCCAAAAAAACAGCTAGCAAAGCAGATGTTCTACCTCCATGTACCTTTGATCGTACTTTGAGTCAGTTATAAGGGTGAAACAAAGAGCGGTCGCGCTTGAAAGCAGGTCAGTGGCCCCTGAGTTGCCCCTCTGCACAAACGCAAGTCATTCTTAATAATGTAAAAAAACAAAGTACAGCTTATCGACATCGTTTGTCAACACCTGCCCTGAATAAGGCACTGTCAAAGAATCACACGAACTCGGTAGACAGAGATGGGGCTCGTCGTCGATCTTTCTGTCGACACTCTCCAGCTCCCCATTCGAAAATCTTCTTAAAGAATGAATCTGCCTGGCTATGTACTTCAATACCAGACCAACTCATGTACACCTATGAAAGAACTACACCTGGTAGTAGCAATCTTCCACGCAGGAATGGGTCACCTTAAACCCGGATTCGCACAGGAGTCGGTCGTTCAACAGCAAAGATGCATCGAGGGGCTGCGACCAATCTACAACCTGCCAATGTGTGTCTCCATACAGACTGCCGATTCAAATTCTCAAGTGAGTGCACTACACTTTCGCTCAACGGATGGAAATTATTACTTCTCAAACCCAAACTAATCAACAGTTAGCTGGCTCACAGTCTACAACACATTTAACTGCTGCCCTCATACGCAAGAAGCAGAAGACGAACAAAGTCTGGGCCGTGCTGAAAGTGCTGTAAGAACGCGCACAGTAGTACATCGGACGATTGTGACACGGCATCATTGAGTGAAAATACTCTTTCCCTAGAGGCATCCAACTTGGAAGGCTACTGAGCTGTCGACACTCTAGCGAATGCAATCATCAGAGCAACTAAACAGTCATGAGTGTTTCACCTTATATCCCCCAGTAAACAAAGGGAGCGAACATAAGAGAGAGAGTTAAAGGAGGGGGGAATACCCGAGTAATTAGGTATTTCCGGGTAATTGGCTTGAGAGGCATCCTTGGAGTAGTCTACCCCATCAGGAGGAATTTCTGCCCTTTGTCTATTGAATTGTTAGGGGTGGACTCCACCCCCCCCACCCCCCCCCCCCCCCCCCCCCCCCCCCCCCCCCCCCCTGATGAGTTTTCTTCAGTCCAATGTGTGTTCCTGAAAAATGTTAGTCTTTGTCCTAGTCAATGTTATGTTGGTCGTTCCACATATTCGGCGATAGCCGATTTTGTGTGTTGCATGGTCTGAGTTGCAATTTCGGGTCGTCGGTTACTCTTCTTCAAGGATCTGCCGTGTTCCCAATGTACACTTGTCCACATGATCCACCAAGTGAGTAGAGTTATTGGGCAACAGGGTCTTTAGGGCTGTTACTAGTTGTTGTCGTAGAGTGTTAGTACGGTCTTAAAAGACACCAGTAGATTCTTGTTTGTTTCGGCTGTTAGCTCTCCGACCTACAGCATAGCCAAGGAGTTGACCTACATACCTCAACCTCTAACCGGGAAACGGACCAGAACCATTGTAAAAGACACAAGTGATTTCGTTACGTTCATATCTACTCTGACCCTCAAAGACTCGGAGACATGCTAGTATCCGTGATGTAGAGTCGCTATTCACATCTGTTCTTCTGAAGGAAGCCATTGAATTACCAGGGACCCGTATCAAAGATGACCACGACACTGATTGCCAGGACATCCCTCCGCATCGCTCGACGTGAAACGGATGGTGGACCTTAGTTTGTTTTATTGAACGAACACGGACTTCATATTTTGAAGGCGGACCTAATACTCCCAAACTGATGGGTAACAATGGGTTCTTTCGTTCCCCCACAGTGGCCTAACGTTATGGAGTCCATTGAGCAGGAAGCCCTTGTGACTGCACCTAATCCACCGCGCTTATGGAAACGTTAAGTGGACGACATTCTGTGTTTATGCAAATGCAAATGGTGCGTCCGCACTCAGAGCGGAGTGCCCATCTCTCTGTCTCTGTCATTGGCGTTTGGGCCAGACTCCCTCACATAATGTTACTGTGGGGGGTTCGCCACTCTAACCGCACAGCGAGTCTGTTTTACATTCCAGCATATGCCGTACCCATTTATACTCCTGGGGGAGAGAGGGCAAGCGACGGTAAAGTTCCTTGCCCAAGTGCACACACATTGGCGACAGTGGAGATCGAAACCACAACCTTATGCTTATAAAGCGAGCGCTGATCCAACTGCCCCACATATGGCCCTCTTCTGTGTTAAGATCGAGACCAATTATCGTCTTTCTTTGAACCACCTTAACAGATCTCGCAAGGATGTCATCAATTCACTCCATGAAAGAGTAGCCAACGACAGATCGCATTCCTCGATGTTTTGGTTAGATGAAACCTGACCTTATTCTTGACACGCTGCATCTCAAAAAGACCCACACCGACGCAAATGCTTGAATTGAATCCCTGTGCCTTGAATCTATAATCCCCATGTTTTCAGGAAAATGTGAATTTTCTGTGAATGCAAGAAGTTTGGCAACTGTCAAATAAGTGGACATTAAAATTAAAGATGATTCAGCCGACCAAAGTGATCCATAAGAACTGATGACGAAACCGGTAATAATTTTCCAAAATATTTTTTTCTAATTCGTGTTTTTTAATTTTATATTGCAAATTACACAACCTTCTTATGTCAGCGTGAGCTTCATTTTTGTTTTGAAGTTTTTCCAAAGAGTGTTTCCTTATCAGAACATCTAACATATGTGGATATGTTTATGCATCGCACTAATCTTCAGCTTTGATGGACAAGTTTGCCATTAACTACATTACCATCTAAACTTGTGTTTGCCCACTTTAGGCCTTTCGACCCGATAGAACGCCTGAGGCTTTTCTTGGCAATAAATAAATACTTGAAAATACATTCAGATACTTTTTGGTATCTTCATGTGAGGAACAATCCAAAGATGAAGTTTGGTATAATTTTCACGTTCAATAATTGTGCCCTTTACAGCTTCGGGCAATGCGTTTTGCCATGGAGAAATGCATGTTAATTGCTATGCTTAGAGATCTTAGCATGTCTTTAGGTGACATTTTTCGAAAATGAAATCCGAAAATTAATTCCGGGTTGAAAGGGTTAGATTACCCTTTTATGAAATATTCTCCATCATTATATTTGAATGTTTGGCCAATAAAGACCACCGTATTAAGGCAATTGTGCATCACCTTTGTATTATGATTTGCCAACTATGGATTACCTTAGTATGACAACTTTTGGAACCTCTTTATATTTGAACTTTTGCACTTTATAGTACTATACCCGTTCATGACACACTTTTTTCCATCATTTTCATAGTTGAACGCTTTGCGAAATATAAATACATAATTATTATGAAAAACCTGAACGACATCTTTGTAATTGGATATTTTGCCACTTTGGACTACACCCGATTATGACAACTACTTTTGGGTAATTTCATAGTTTGAACACCAACTTTGCCAACTTCGAACTACCTTATGATGACAACATGTCATCCTCACCATACTTGAATGCTTTGTTACCTACAGTAAAACGATATGTAAGTTTGTGCCTAATTCACAGTTAAATGTCTGCTAACGTAAGACTAAAATACCTTTTTGTCAACTTTTGCATCATATGATATTTGAATGCTTTGCCAATTTGAGACAACCTTTATTATGATAACTTGTGCATTCGTATTTCACAGTATCCAACTCTCACTTTTAGTGTACAGAAACACTGTAATGCTTTAAAAGAGTAGAAATTTGAATTATATACCCTAAACGATAAAAGCCCGAACACAATCAATCGTATTTCTTCAATATCATGAGACATTGCTAATTATATCGTGTGATGGCGGCCATCTTGTGCTTTCGATATAGGGGAAGACTTTCGGGTTAAAAAAGAAGTACAAATTGAATTAATTGACACCAAAAACCCATACAAAGACACTAGACTCATCTTTATCGGCGTTAGAAGCGGAGTTCTTGCTAGTTTTATGTGGTGGCGGCCATCCTGGCGGCCATCGTGGATATGTTCAAAATGCTCAAAGGGTGCAATTTTGGGTCCCCTCATTTTCTCAATCATTAGTCTTACGATGTCCGAACAGCCAAAAAATGTGCGGGCGCTATTTTTGGGTTTTTAGTTTTGGCCCAGACCGACCGCATTAGCTATCTCCAAACCACTCGAAATTGGTCGACGGTTCATGTAGCAGTTCCAGCGGTAGAACCCATAAGACAATCTGAAACCCTTTTGAAACACTTGATCATAGAATAATTCATCCATGATAACCTGGACGTTTTTGGCCGTCGTGCAAATTAATATATTAAATAAAGTTGTAGACACTAGTTATGGAGCCAATGGATCTTGAACTGAATCTTTTTGCCCGGGCTGCTCTAAAATTTTGGTGACTAGATTCAGTAGGGGGAACATCTTGGCATCAGAAAACTGATGTTGGATGATTTTTAACGATTGCGAAAAAATAAAATCCAGATATGGCGTCCAAAATGGCCGCCGATTTGACTACCGAACCGATTTTAGCCGTAACTTTCGATTGGGATCTTCAATTGGAACGCAATTTGTGTCATCTCAAAGAGAATTAAATTATCTACACGCTGATATCAACATTTGTGAGTTTAAGAGTTATTTAAGGTGCAAATTTGAGGGAAAATCACATTTTTTGGCATTTTTAACCAAAAAATGAAATATTCGTATCTAATGTTCCATTGATATGGCCAGAACCAAATCATCAATTAAGCCAATTTTTCTTTTTTTTTTTTTTTTTTTTAAATTTGACCTAATAACACACGTTAGTCATATCAAAATTACAGTTATGTACCTTATTCAGAAACTAAGTTATTCTGTAACGAAGGTCATCAATCAGTTACAGAGAGAAGTTGGTTTGCTGCGCACTTTTGCTAATTTAAAAGTGATCATAATTTTTTGATCATGCAGAAAACTCATGACCAAAATCCCTCACTTGAAAGTACACATTATACACTGTTAAAATGTTCTTAAAAAAAGTGGTTTTGACTGTCAGCCGGGACGTGCAAATAACTGTAAAAAGGGACTCGAAACGGGCAAAAAACTGTAAAAAAAGTCGTTTTAACTGTTGTGAGTCCTAGCTGCCAGTCAAAACGACGTTATTTTACTGAACATTTTTAATAGTGTAGGTGTCATTTTAAAATACAATGCAATGCTTATTTATATCTGATACATTTAAATCGATCAAGAATTTTAGCACTAAATGCCCTTTCAAACATTTTAAAAGCAAAATCTTAAGCAGGTATTACATTGTGATATCAAGTTCTTTAACTTTAAGGAAAATGATATACCTGAGGTATTTTATAGCATACCAGCATGAAAGGAATATGGTTGCAAGCCCTATTATTTTGCCATTTTACTAATGAAACCATCTGTTTGGAAATTTGGTAAATATACATTGTATTTCCATTGATACCTAACATGCCTAATAAGTACATGAACATTGCTCTACAAGACATCACAACTATAGAAACCTTCAAATGCCGGATGATTAACACGTTCGCTAAAAAATAACAAATTTTCTGATTTCAAGCCAAACAACGAAGGTTTGACAGCCTTTTCTACCCCAATGGAAGTTGTTGTGTTAATATATTTTGCTAGAAATCATGGTCCTAAGAGTTAGAAAAAGTGTTTGTCTTATCGGTTGCAACAGCCCTTTTCGGGAGGTTATGGTAACGTTGCACGCTATTACTTTCATTTACCCAATTGGCTCTGTGTAAGAATTCCTGTTGTTGGATAAATTAATAACAACTAAGAGCCAATCTTGTGGATTTACAAGTTTTGTTTGATCCCAAGTTGGACCCAACAAACTGAAGGAAGGGGATATGCAAGCCTGGAATTAGCCCTGTTTACTGGTTTATTCCTAAACCAAGACATATTTCATAAAAGTCAAAGTCATATAATCCTTGTAAATGTTCAGAAAACCAATAAAAATTAATAATTCGGTGCGGGGGGGGGGGGGTGGTTAAGGGGGTAATGGGTTATTCTGGTCGGGGTAACAATCGGGTTACAAAAAACGCGAGCCTCGGCATGTCTCGAGACTTGCAATATAGGGTCTCAAATCAAAAACCTATGTCTTCTCTCAGTCTCACTAGGTATTAGGGTATCAAATTTTACTTTCAGTTTCAGGTTAGAGTATAAAATCGGCAGGAATCTGATTTTGATCATGAATTGATTTGAATCGAATGATTTGATTTTTGTATGATTTAATGCTCAAAACAGAATAAAAGTCCATAAAATAGCTCAAATGGAGTTTGTAAAATCCTAGGTTAAAATATTCCATTGGTGGCCCGGGTCTCGGATAGAGTGTCCATTTGAATGGGTCTGGTCTCAAATAGGTTATCCGTTTGAAACAGATCTGGTTCTCGAATTAGGTACCATTCATCCGTTTATGGGTCTCGGTATTATAGGGTCAGACCGGGAACCATTGAACCGGGTAGTTTTAAACCAGGCTTCCTGTACAGGTTAACCCCGGGGTAATAATTATTGTCATTCTTTCCGGGTTTTGTCAAACTGTTTTGACATCCCATATACACAATTAAGGAACTGGTAAAGGAAATAAATTCCATGATATTGCGTGGAAAAAACGCAACAGGCCCGTCGCTAGACATTTTGTCAGGGGGGGGAGGGGTGTTTGAAGTGAAGAAAT
The DNA here is from genome assembly GCA_023653785.1 of Ophioderma brevispina. NCBI lineage: Eukaryota > Metazoa > Echinodermata > Ophiuroidea > Amphilepidida > Ophiodermatidae > Ophioderma > Ophioderma brevispina. Next base: position 26,801 of record JAMKCH010053406.1, read on the forward strand.
GAGAAAATGTTCTTGGCTCAGAGTAAGAGTCCTTGTAAGCGTAGTGAGCGAATAAAAAATACAACTAACCGCGCAGTTAGGGGGCCCACTTAAGGCCGTTGGAAAGTTGTCCAAGTAGATGCTCGATGCTCTTACAACCATTTTTTCTTGATCGTTTGAACTTGCACTCCGCAAGTGCCTTGACACCCAAACCGGGAGCCAAACCGGAAAGCCCTGAGCGGGTGGGGTACAGGGGCCTGCTTAAGG
>JAMKCH010053408.1:0-27078 GCA_023653785.1 Ophioderma brevispina
TGTGCAAGGCATGGAACTTCTTATCTTTACATCCAACTCGTTCTCTCTGAATAGGTTTCCTAATAATCAAATTTGTTTCTTCTGGGTGCATTACATTTTTCCTCACACAAGTCTCAAGACAGCTGCAACTCTCATCTCCCTTCTATTCTTCTCTCAATGAATACCTATGGTGATTTTTCTCTTTTTGACTTTTTAATTTATGTTTTATTCATACCTTTCCTAAATAGGGCATGCTTTGATTTACAAAAAAAATCAATCAAAAAACTAAAAGTGTGACTTTTTAAGTTCACAGTCAATGAGAAGTATTTCTATATTTTAGGAAATTCAAAATTGGGAATAATATTATACCTACTTAGCACATGATGAGGCATGATCTAATTTCAATTGACTGAAGGTATTGAGGTGAACGTAGTTCACTCTTTGCGTGCGCTTAACCAAGTTACCTACGGCGCTTCAGAGGCTCAGAAATTGAGTGAGCCATTTAAAGTTCTATTGAGTTCCTATTCTGTACTTGCAACATTGAATGTACTTGCCACGTTGCTGATTTCGATGGGTTAGCATGAGTGGTGTGTACATAAGTATAATAGTACATGTATGTGTGAATGGGTGCAAAAGTATACCCGTACATGCTGGTGGTGCGCATGTGGTGAACAAATATGCTCATACATGTTGTGGTGTTTGAATTGGTGCAAGTGTGTTTGGGTATGTGCATGTTCCTATATAGTCTCTAATATGTATGCACACACTTCCTATTCTGTCATTAATAGGCGATACAAAGCCAAGAAGCAAGATTCAGCCACATTTGCCTGTGCCATCACTAGGTTTACACTTAAATATCCTATTCTTTGAAATATTTTAAGCTTCTTTTTATCCCTTTCCATTACATACAATATGTAATTTATTTCCTACTCTGAATTTATGACAAGCAATAAAATATTAACAATTTTAAATCTTATTACTTGCCCCCGTAACACCATCGTTCACAGGTGAGTCAAAAAAATCACCCAAATTGAGCGATTTTTCATTGAAAATCCTCTGTGCTATTCATATATTTTCTTCTTATAATACATTCCCTTTTTAATTTATTAGCTCTTAAATAAAATTACGAACGGCCTTAAAATTGATTAACGCGTTCAAAGGTTACAGTTGTGGAAGTGAAACTACCATGTGAAGACCGAACAAGTTACCAATCAGAGTAACCCGAAAGAGAACTCTTGGTTTACGTTCAGCTTTTGGATTTGCATCATATCCTCCATTAGTTACATATTTGGAATAAATGTCAGGGAACCCCAGTGAAGTAACCAGTCAGTCTGTGGGTGACTGGGGGGGGGGGGTAAGGGGGGATCTGCTCAAACTCCTTTCCTCCCTCCCCGGCCCCAATAGAGACAGGAAATGTAATAAAATGATAGTATTGACAGGTTTACCGTGTTCATTACACCTTTCCAAAATGTGTGTTTTAGTGATGCCCCAAAAGTTATGGATTCCCAGAGCCTGGTTCCTTCCCCCCCAAAATGAAAATGTCTGGTTACAATGTTGGGTAAGACTGTAAAATGAACCCAGATATCAAAAATAAATATTTAAACGAAATCAATGTTTGGCCTTGAAGCAACAATTTTGCAAGCATTGCATTTTCATGCCCTTGGGATTTTTCACGTAGTAAAACTTTTCCAAAATCACTGAATATCCAAGGGGCTGGATAACATATAAAGCATTACATGTCCATCGTGAAACATATCCTTTGTTAATTTCATTTAATCTTAAGTATCCTACATTATCCAACTTCAACACGTGTTCTGCTCAGCATTTGAATACGGCGCCAAAAGAAATCAACCTGTTAATTTATTTTGAAGACCTCACGCTGCGTAGTAACGAGTCCTCATGTGCACAGTCAGTGTGCAATTTGTTCGGCAGAAAATGGATACCATTTACAAAATAACTGTACCTTTGATTGGCTTGATCGATTTTAACAATTTGAAATTATTGTGACAGCTGATTAAACAGACTATCGAACACAGGAAATTAATTTGGAAATTCCATGAAGGTTTCTTCATAAAAAAATACTACCGACCATTTGGTTGTACTTTGGTTCTGACTCAACCCTGTATAGGGAGATTGGATTCACTGAGCTTGACCTCTTAATACCCTTAAGGTAGGATAGGATTATCGGCTACGGCTTCGTGCCCAGATCTTGATGAAATTCTCCATAAATGTTGTATTGGTGAAAGAAACAACTGTGTGCCACAGTTTTATTTTTCCCAAAAGGCATTTAAGAGATATGTCCAATAATTTGTTTTTCAAATTTACCTAGACTTTGTAGAGGGCAGTATAGAAAATGACCACAATGGGACAATTTTTTGTGAAACTGGCAACATTTTATTTCAATTATTTCTCAGTAATTTATGAGTTATAAGATTAGTGTTTGTTTTTTTTAATGGTTAAAGAATATATCAAAAATCCATACAATTTTAAGTTTTTCTGTGCGTCAATCAAAAACACAGAACAGGTGGTCGCAACAACACTTATTTTGGTTGAAGTATGTCTAGAAATACTGAAATATCCACTTTTCATAATTTTTCCTAGAAGGACCTACAACTCCCTTGGTGATGAATAATGTTCATTGAAGGAATCAAGTTTATAAAATTCTCACAATTATATTTTTTGCAGATTGACGTGTTTCTATTTGAAATAATAGGTGTTTTTTAATTTTCCTTTTTTTTTTTTTTTTTTTTTTTTTTTAAAAATATTTTTTTCTAAAGAATTAAACACTTGAATCAAAAAGCAAACGTGAGATTTAGATATTTTGTTAATACATACATCCCTAAAGTTTCAGCTTAAAAGCACCTTCCATTTTGGCTGGGAAGAAATTATTTTTGTCACCATTAGGGAATTTTTAAAAACAACTAAAACAAATCATGCGTCTTGAAACTGCAACAAATTGTTAGGAGATGTCAATCCTTAACCATAAGTCCCGTTAGACTAAATTGATTCCGGGGTTTTTTTGATTTTAGGTTTTTTCTGTAAACCATGTTTTATATCCGATGATCCTACCTTAAGCTAAACACAACCCAACTAAATTATCTGTATTTTCATACTATAGGTGGAATAAAATCTTTATAAAATTGAGACCCCAGTATTGTATGTGTCTATTCAAGAAAAATGCCTATTTCTAATCGTCGTTCTATGCATCCCGTAGCCCACATGGCAATTCAATATTGAATGCCCCATAATCTAAGCTCATCCACACTAAGAATTTTCACCCAACACATACACACAAAGAAACTACTAAGGCAAGCCCGTCTAGCTTCTCCATTGATTTCGTGAGCTTCTTCAATCTGTAATAATTAATTAAGCTCTTTGAGATTTGCGATCTTCACATATGATTCAGTCGCAATCTCTCTTCCAGTCGGTGATTATACACGTTGTTGAATCGTCAACAACAAAATTACCCGCAACCTTCCCTGCAGGAAATTATGTGAAATAATCAAGGATTATTTTAAGCTTAAAAGAATGTGTATTGAATGCTAAACCAACGTAAAGAGTTGAATACAATTACAGCAATGAAACCTATTATTATTTTACCGCAGCTTTACAAGAAATAATCATTTTTTTCTTTCTAAAGTTTTGGATGTTTTTAAGAAAAAACTTATAAGGAATTGTACTCCATATTGCACAATTTGGATGCGGTTAATATTATCACCAGCTTCCAACCTTTTATAATCAACACCCTTTAACTAATCCTGGTTGATTCTGTATAGGTGTATAAACACATAAGTCAGTGGCTTTCCTAAATGACCACAGCAGGTCTTCTGGGAGCCATCCCAGAAACTGCCGACCATAGACTAGGCTTGTTTTACTCATTTTAATGCACTTGTCATTCACTTCGCTTCCAAATATGATCATAGGAAATAGGTTATTTTGAAATTTTGACCAAAACATGGAAAATGTTGATATCCTAGTGACTCATTGTCCATCTGCAAGGCACATCTCAAAAGCCCCCCCTTTTTTAATCATCTCCAATCTATCAAAAATATAATACTTGAATTAGATTAATATTTTATCGTGTGCATCATCACCACAGTGGGTGCTCCAGGGCAACTGCTCTGAGGTTTATGTACTCAACACAACAAATAAATCCAGACTACAAGGAAAGCTAGATATTAAGGAAAGAAGTCCACTTTTTAGATCAGGAGGAAACCGATCTGGAGAAAACCAAAGTTCTCAGAGAAACCTGCGAGGACGGTATGGCTCGGCAACCAAATTCACATAAGACATCCGGCTCTGCGTGAATAAAACCCAGGCCACTTGGTAAATGGGGAATTGGATAGACCACTACACCAATACATCAACCAACCCTTTGCATGCCTAAATCTATTTTTATACTACTAAGAAATAGATCTGTCTGTGAGTCTCTCTGGCTATGTGTTTCGTCATGTTTTGACATATGGGACTGATCTTTGGCATGACCCAAAAGGTAAAAAGTCATCTAGGGGTCAATATGTGTAGAAATACCCTGAGCACAGAATAAATCTGGAGGTCATAGGGGCACACATAGGTCAATAGATTACACACAGGGAAAATGCACTAGTAGCATAAATAGCTATACAAGCAAACCCTACACAACCTCTCTTAGGAAGAAATATCATAATTTACCTTCCAACTCTATTTAATATATACTCAATTTTAAACCTTAGTTGTAGTTTACATTAATTTGTATAAAGATTATTTTGGTCAAATACCAAAAACATGATGCACTAACTAATGACATCCCTTATGTTGACAAAAATCTCAAGGCCCAACTAATTCCAGCCCAAATCGCATATTCACAACATTACATTCATCATAAACTAATACTGTTTCCTCAATCCACTATTTAGCTCAGCATAAATTTAACCTGCCACACAGTACATCACGTCCAACATACTATCCGGCAATTCAGGACATCGAGGTAACAAGAGTCCTAGAAAAAGAACACGGTTATCAATGTTTTACATGGCAGAACAGGAAGTGTTGTATGCCTCAAGCCAATACTGACGTACAGATCATTAACCTTACATACATTAACTAACCAGAGCAGGATGCTGTTGCTATCTACTGAAAACTAAAGCTTATGGATGCCCTAGATTCCAAGCCCTTCTACAGGTGTTTATATTTGGTCCGTTCATTAATGGACTGATAGGTTTGTATGAAGACTGGAGTGTTTCTTTGATGTCATTTGGGTTTCTACTCTATTACGACATTCATGATGTAATGCCATTGTTTAATGAAAAATCTACACCAATCTTTTCCTCGTCACACTCTTGTGCTCAAACCTAATTAACCTAATTAAGGTGGGTCCCATAGATAGCTCTAGATTGACTCTATTTCTTCAAAATAGCACTATTAATAGAATAAAGGTATTGTTTTTAGCCTATCCGTGTGTCTATCGTAGTCATATCACCGGGGATAGCATTATTATGAGTAGAATAATGAGTTTTTTACGCCCAAACCTAATGTGTTGTAGCCCATGTATGTGACCACGATAACACACGGCATAGGCTAAAAACAAAACCTTTATTCTCATTCTTTAACACTTTTCCAAATAAGAAGCTATGTAACATATTCTAAATTATGTTAGATTTTATCCAAACGACCTACCCCCGAGCATTTTAATTGATCAGGCCATTTTACTATCGGCCTTCAATTGGCCCCCCGAGCAGTGCGTATGTGTATCGCTTCGAACGTCGTATGCTCTGTACCGTGTGATATCATCTCATATCACACGGCGAGGAACCAATGAAATTTCGTAAACAATCTCAATTTTAAGAATTATTTATTCTTGATAGGAACCAATGATATTGCAAAACAATCTTAAGTATTTAAGAATTATTATTCATGTGATATGACGCCATGATAAAACAAAATGTACACCATAGTTTGCATCGCTTTGTCATATATTCTGAGGCTTCAGCTCCCAGAGGTGACCCCGGGGAGTGACGTAATCAAAAATATCGGATTTTAATCATTTATCAGACGTAGTCGTTTATTGAATGGTCTCTTTTGATTGAAAACCAAAAATGTGCCGACAGAAGACAGTTAAGTGTGCAGTATGGGGGTTAGTGTACTGCCTTTGGCATTGTGAAAAAAAATTTGGACTTCTGTTAACGGTTTTTGGATAGAGGAGGAATTTTTGAGCGGTGGTCGGGGTTTGGGAGCTATAATTGGGATTTTATATGGTATGTGTTGTGAAGTTCCTTCCTCCAGGGCCGAAAGGCTTGTTTTGTTTTTTATTGGTGAAGGAAAAAAACAGGTGGAATTTTGGACGATTTGTGAGGCAAGTAGTTTCAAGAAATGAAGTACATCGAGAGACTGCCAATGTGGAATATTCCCTGTTCCTAAATGGGGGGTTATCCTAGGAGAAACATATAATAAAGTGTGCTCGGAGAGAGAGTGTGAAAAAATATATAAACTATGTGGAATCTGAAGGGAATTGGGGATGAATTATAACCTATTCAGAAACCATTGGGATGTAGTGATGAAGAAGGAATATTAAAGTTGTGTTTTTTAATTGGACCAGATGGACCTTTTTGCAAAGATGGTTTCAACTGCATTGTGGACAAAGAATGTTGAAAAATCAAATACACACCCAATATTCCATAATACCTTGTGTCAAATTATCCAAACTTAATGCTGGAAATAGTGTTTTTTGTAACATCACAATTTGTATATGCAGTCTGAGGTCTCAGCTATTGTGTTATGGGAATGGGGAAATAGAGTAAAATATTCTAATCTCATAAAAGATTCACCTAATTGTGGTGTCTTAATGCTTTGCAGGAAAAATTCAGTCATGAAATCCAATATCACATAATAACATGTGTTGAATTTGTTAAATTTATCCCGTATACACAAGGCATATAGCAGAATAAAATATGTGATCATCAAGGTCCCAATTTTGGTAGGATATGGTGCACACATGCATTTATTAATGGTTTGTCCTTGGGCCACTTAAGTGCTCTGGTCCATGGGCTTCCCGATTTGCATGGGCCTATACTATTTATGTCATAATGACAAGTTTAGTCTTGCTAACTAAGAATCAACTTAGAATTTCGCGGTTCTCGGCTTCTGGGTCAGGGTTTTTTTCTGGTGATTTGGGGACTGGTTAGGGCGGGCGGGAGGTGGCTAAATGTGGGGTTGCCAGTGGGTTCATGTTGGCGGTGGTTGTGATGCTTCTGTTCAGAAACCTTATCGGTCGCTCTGAGCCTTTTGTTAACCTAGGTGGCTGGAATTTGTATGTAGAATTGAAGCAGACGTTTTTCTGCAAGTTGTTTAGATTGGTTGAATTGATGTCAAATATGAATTGTATTCCTGGCCGCAATATTCAGGCGACTTGCAAGTTTTTTTAGGTTGACGGTTGACTGCATCTTTCTTATCTATCTTCCAATTCATTACATCACTCAGTAGTAGAGATTGTTGTTCTTGGGCCAAAAATGCGTGCTTGGTCACAGGAACGAAGATCACAAAAGGTGCAGGAAGAACAGGAATGGTGCACGGTAAAAAGAGGTCTGTGTGGCTAGCTAGCGGGAGTTGTGAGTGGCTTCGGCGACTCCGGAGGAAAATCTCCAGTGATGAGCTTGAACCCAGTAAGCTGCGTTAGAGGGTGTTCCAGATGCCAGAGTCAGTGAGAAAAAAAATTTGTTGAGTGGTAAGAGGAATTTACAGTGGTGCTGTTGTAGTGTGTTGGTAGACTCTGTTTGGTCTGATATAGAACACATGCAAAGTTGTAAGGTGTGAAAGGAGGGTCAGAATTGAAGCTGTAAGAAGTTTCTTGACAATTACTTGGAATATGACGCCACGGTGTTACAATAATGCAATTTCATTCCGCGAACACTTCTTTGTTGGTTTATTTTGATTTTTATTAATTTATAATGTATTATTTATCATAGTGTTTTTTTGTTTTTATGTAATAGATAATGTGTTCATGTTCTGATTATTATTAGTTTTCTGTACCTATTAGTCAATCTTTAATTTGTTTATTTCAATTTTATTGTAACGATTACTTTATTAATAATTTAAGTGTGCTCTATTCATTATATTTTCATTCGAATGTATTATTCAAAATTTGGTTTTTTTTTTTAATTGTAAAAAAAAAATTTATTGTTTTTTTTTTTACTTATTTTAGTCATCTTTTATTTTGTTAAGTGTTAATATTTAAGTTGATTCTTTTAACGCTTTATCTTATTAATATGTTTGGTGATACGGCTTTGATTATTATTTTTTAAAAATATTTTTATTCTCCCCGTTTATTTTTATTTTCTTACCATTTTGCTTTTATTTTTTATTATTTGTCGTTTTTATCATGTAGTTTGTACTGATTTTAACAATTTATTGGTCCAATTTTTTATTCATTTATTTCTATTCATTTTTGGGAAGGCGCTATATAAAGTATGTTATTAATATTTTTTATGTTATTATTTCTTTTATTTTAATTTTAAACTTTATTTTAATGATATCTAAGATAGTGTAAGGATTTTTTATTTGGTTTTATTTTTTAAATTATTTGTTATTAATTCTCATCTGTTTAGTTATTTTCGGGTTTTTTTATTTTTAATTTGTACTGATTTTTTTCTTTCTTTCATTCCATTTGCTTTATTTATTCATTTTTATTTGTGTTATTTCTTTTTTATGATTTAGGCCTATATGTCTGACTTTTGGTGATGGTCATATACGAAAAAAAACATCTCTGTTACACCAAACAATAAAATTTCTAAAAAAATAACCAAGCAAAGCCAATATGCTCCATCAAAAGCTTCTAAATTCTTGGGTTTCATCCAGGGAAACTTCCCATCATGCACTCATTAATATAAAAGAAAGGCTCTACCATAATCTTGTTAGAAACCATCTCGAATATGGAATAATAGCTGGCCTGGGATCCTTACCAGGCAAAGGACATAAACTCCATTGAAAAGTCCAAGGAGAGCAGCCCAATTCACTACTGGGAATTTCACCCGTGGTGAAGCTAGTGATACCGAAATGCTATCCCCCCTCGGCTGGCTAAGTCTACAAGAACGCCGAGAGAAAAAATCACCGGTTGTCTCTATAACAATACAACATGATGAACTTTGAATCTCAAAGAACTACATTCCACCCAGACCGACAGGCAAGAAGAGGAAATAACCAGCAACTCAAAATCTACAACACCAATATGCACATCGCCAACTTCATTTTTCCACGAACAATAAAAGGACTGGAACGTTTAAACTCAACAAACATTGATAAACAAACAAGACCGCATTTAAGTACAGCATTACTCCCTAGAGTAAATTTATGTGACCAACCAACCTCCAGTCAAACATTCCCTTATGGAGTCCTGAGGTTTTACTACCAGTACCAAGTATCATTGGTTAATTTCGTCAAAAAGCTCTTCCAGGTAACCCCCCGCTATTTAGTCGACACGTTAATAGCCGGGACACGACCACAAGCAATGGAGTGTCTAGTCAGAGCAACTTGGGATACCGCTATTATACACAGTGTCACCCAACTACCTGCGTTAAAAATCGCTCCGAGGGGAAACAACATTTCACTAATTTCATTTTTTGGCAGCAACATTGATTTCACTACAGTAGACAGTGATTTGAAACAAATCGCCACTCTAGAAAGCGCAATTTTCGCTACTTCTTGAAAGCAGTGATAGCTGATCTCCTACCTACTTCAAAATAAAGTAACAAACCCAAACTTCCATTAATAAAAAGCAAACAAATTTTACAAAAAAACAACGTTTTTACCCAAAAAAAACTTCAAGCTAAAGAATCACACCGACAATTTCTAAGGGGGCAAAACACCGCAACGACAGTTAATGTGCACGTACCATTTCACCGGCCGAAATTGTCCGACATTTACGGAAATCCGCGAACAAAAACGCCAAAATGGGCCCCGGTAAAAAGTAAGATACTGTCGCTACGCGACCGATAATTAAAATCATTTGCTTATGCTGTGGATAGATTAGTTTAATCCAAAAAATGTTGTAATGGAGAAAAAGAGAGCATCAAGGAGGCTGTTGGGCTTACTCCAGAGGTTGTGGCGTTGAGTTGGTGCATGAGGTGTGATGAAACAAACAATTAGTGGACATATTCCCAATCGAAGCCCTTAACTGCATTTTTTTTTTTTTTTTTAAAAAATCACGGAGAGCGGACCCGTTTTGTTTTTTTGGGAAATTGCGCCTAGACGAACAAGAAAAATAACGCTACCACATTTTTTGCGTGAGGATCGTCAGGTATGTAGTCGTTTTCCGAAAAGGAGTGTTTGGGATATAGGCTATAGACCAGGAAATTTGTTCATGTTAAGGCCAAACAAAAAAAAATCAAGTTTATTCCCAGTAGTAGTCCAAAAAACCTAAATTAAAAAGCATTTTTTATTTTAATAAACAAAAGTGAAAAGCTTCCCAGAAATTGCTCAAAGTGGCTAAATGGCAGTAAAGACAGTTCAAATCATCTTGATGGATCCACAATATTAGTTTTATAAAACAAAAATATTGATTTTGGAGCACTTGGATATCTTATAAATTGAAACATTTATCATATGTTTTTGTCTTAACATGCAAAATCTCTCGTAAAATAAAAGAAAAACAAAAACAAAATACTAGTTAAACTGGCTCCAAATAAATGCATGGGCATACTACAGGCCAACATAACTGAATTCCACCTTGCTGACGCCACAATTCATCCACCACTGTCTCAACCCACCCATCACCCCAACCATGGATCGGATTCATCAATTACTGACTACCCCACACATCAAACAATCAATCCTCACACCATGGAATACTGATTTTGTCCGTGTCAACCACTGAGGTTCGTATGCATCATACAGGGGCAGCAAAACGCTACAAGACTAACTACTATTAGGTTAAAAACCTAATTTTTGCACAATTTATTGTTTAGATTGTGGTATATCAGGGATTAAACAGTAAAATATAGCATGACATTGAGGAATAGGAAGGCTTGTGTATGGGCCCAAGCAGGGAGATTAGTAACAGAAATTAGTTTAAGTATCTTTAAGTGTTTTTCTCAACTTGTATTACAACTTGAAGAAAATGCATTTTCTTCCATTGACATCTTCCCCCAATGTTTAATTTCCAAAATATTGTTAGAAGAGAAGTAAAAATACATCCTCTGTTGACCTGATGTATATGATCACAATGGTCAGAGTTATTAACCCTGATATTGTTATAAAGACTAATTGCATTTACAATAGACGTTCCATTCCTGTCAGGCACCAACTCACCACAATCAACCATTAATAAAGAGAAAAACTTCCCACCTTTTCAAACAAGTATATTACACTGAGCCGGTCAAACCCAACGTCACTTACAAAATTTTGTCAGTACGGATCTCCTGCAACTTTTGGTCTTTTTATTTTTTTTAAATTTGGGCTTTTTTTTTTTTTTTAATTATATTATTATTTTGATATGTGACCCCGTACATTTTTTGCGGAGGTGAAAAATTCAAGGAGGGGGCGCAGGGAACTTCGTAATCATGTTATTGTGAGGATTAATGTAAGGCCTCAATACACTATTTGTGCAGTTCCATACATGATATGAAATTGTATTATGCAGGTGAGTGGGTTATATAACAGGAGTGTTCCTCCAAAATAATACGGGTGGCACGTGAATTTGAATTATTTCATTTTCCCTCTCCGACTGAATTGAATAGCCAAAAAATCAAAGGGGGACAAACGTATCAACGCGAATCGATTTATAATAAACTGTTACCGGGGGGGGGGGGGGGGGAGGGGGGGGGGGGGACTGGGGGAGATTTGAGGCCAAAATAAATGGGTCTCCGAAAATAGGTTGTCAGAAAATTTAAGAAAATAAGTGCGATCTCACTCAATTCCCAGCTAACTTTGTGAGGGGTTTTGAAGAAAATGGTAGAATTGGCTTGGGACATGAAAAGTTAGGGTCTCTGGAATGGTCCTAAAATGGGGGTGGGTCACTGGAACCATAGAGGTACGAGAAGGAGGGTGCTCCCAGAAATCAACGTTTTCAAGTGGTATAAAGCCGTCTTACGCATTGGCCCAGTGAAATGAAATGTTCCCACTTGAGACGCTCTTGAAAGAGGGCTTGATGTCATGTGTGTTATTGCGACTCGGCACGGGCCGGAGAAGTGATCATCGCTTATCAAAAATCATATCGGAGACATGAGAAATGGACCCGGGTGACCTACGCCGGAAGACTTGTAGAAGAGACGATTTCTGCGGTCTTCCCAGGCAGCTCAATTCTTGAGCCCATTATTTTTAAATTTCTACACCTTGTGTTGTTCGTCTCGCAAACCCGATCGTTTTGTGACTTAGCGTTAACATTCTACAATACCAAATCTCATGCCATATCTACCGCAAGTGGACAAAAATAGGACAATTTCATAGCATCCTAATTTATATTTGGGGGGCGGCAAGAACGGGGTTTTTTAAACACTTTATTTTCAACGATGTAGAAAGAGTTCAGAAGTGCAATGAACTAAGTGGTGTACCGGCTGGCCAAGCTGGGCGTAGTATATATTTTTTAGGGGCAAAGAAAAATACAGGAAGCACAAGGTTTCTGCCGTATTTTTCGCAATCGGCGTCTTTGACATGCACATTATTTAATGACACGATGTAGGCTTAATTTAAAGCTTATGGACATGATAGAAACTAAAGTCTACGCTGAACCCAATCATATCAGAATGGGAAATTTGCTGAAATCATACCCTGCACTGCCGGTAATAAATCTTTTCTTGGGTAAACCACCATGTGTTTATTAAAGTGCGGTGGTGGTGGTTGCATTGGGCACCATTGCTAGTTAGCCCGGTAAAATCAATTTGCCCGATAACTATAGCCATTATTGGTAATTGCTCATAACGGAACATTAATATACAGGATGGCTAGGTGCAACCCCTTCTAAATAATACCTCTATGCTGGAACGGGAACAGAAAAGAGCCTGAAAATGAGGGACTTATAAGTGGTACCAAACCATACTTCCTTCCAATGTTGAGAACTCCCCCCCAACCTGTAAATTTAATTGTTTTGCTGTCAACCAACATTTTGAAACATTTGTAATTTTTATGTACCACATTGTTACCATTTCACATTTACCCAATTCACACACACCAAGGCAACATGCACACACGGCACCATACCACACACACACAAATGTACACATTCACACCAATATTTATAAAATAATGAAGTGGCCTTCAAAGGAAAAAAAAAGAAAGAATTTTTTTAGTTGTCATACAAAGAAATTTCAAATTAAGAATGTAACATACTCCATGTGTGACCAAAATCATGTTATTGACTACCTACTATATAACCTAGTGAAAATTAACTAGGGCATGGCTATATTAAAGAAACGCAGAGTGTCCTAGGGTCACTCTGCCAAAACATAAACATCCAGGCCTTATACTACTAACATAAGGCACGTTGTGGGTGTATATCTATTACTGACCTTGATGTCCAAAAGATGGTTCCAGGTTACATTGGTAGAGACCTACTAACCGGAAACGAGTCAAGCTGGCTAATAAAATTCCGGTATGCGTACCTACCAAATCTCGATGTGTGTGAGCTGCAGGTTTGTGAAAAATTGTTTGAATTGTGAATGGTCATTTAAGTTATAGACTCGACCTTGTATTAACTATCATTACTATGTACTGATCCTGCTTTCTTAACCTAGGGTGTGATCTGGACCATTGCAGGCGGTTGACTTCTCAACAGTATGTTAGTTAAATATCATGGTATAATTATGCTTTATCAATTTTAAGGATTTGTAAAAATAACAACCCAACCCGAAACCCCAGGGGCATCCATCCCATGCATTCCCGTGTAGGAATTGTTACCACGGACAACGCGGAATGCTAGAACCAACCGGCATACCATGACTTATACAATGTGGCCGGATGCATGGACAGAGGGTAAACATGACAGGCAAGGCGGCATACAGTTTTGCCATTTTCACGTGTTAGACTTAAAGGTCGCCCGAAATGACGCGGGACCGTGAAACAACGTGTTTGTTGAGTTCGCCGGTGTGTGTGCCGGGGGTTGTGGGTGTGTGGTGTTGTGTGTAGGTGTGTGTGTGTGGGGGGGGGGGGTATATGTAACTATTCAAGCATATGCAATTGTCATGCATGGGGCTTGGAGGGGACACTGTGACCTCCCCGGACCTCCCGCGCTTGAAAGTCCCGGGGGAAAGATGCGGGAAGTACAGGACGACACATGCACAAAATGGGGTGTTAAAAATTTAACACCAAGTCGGTGTCAAGCTTGTTGGTTTTAGTTTTGTGTTAAATTTAGATTTAACACCACTCGGTGTTGCTGCATCATTTTAATTATGGGGTTGGTGTTCTATTTATAATTTGTTCGAGGCAAGCAGGATGTTATTAATAGAAAGCACAAAATAACGAAAGTAATCATGTTCTACGTAAAATATCACACGTTACAAAGATTAATGTTAAACACCAAAGTTTGGGTTAATTAAACCAGAGGAGTAAGTGGTCCTGTATGCTTAATTTAAAGCTTTGGACATGAGATTACAGCTAAAGCTTGAAAATCACATCAGAATCGAAATTTGGCTGAATCCTACCCTGCACCTGCCGTAAAATCTTGTCCTTGTTGTACCACCATGTTTTGTTTATAAATTGCGGTGGTGGTGTGTTGCATTGTGGACATTTCGCTAGTATACCCGGGAAAATCACTTTGCCGCGATCAATATATCCCATTCCTTGGTAATTGCTCATAACGACCATTGAATATACAGGCTGGCTAGGTGCACCCTCCTTCTATATATACCTCTATGCTGGAACTGAAAAGATCCTGAAAATGAGGGACTTAGAAGTGGTACATAACCACACTTCCTTCCAATGTGAGAACTCCCCCCAACCTGTACATTTATTGTTTTGCTGTCATACCCACATTTTGAAACAGTTTTATTTTATGTACCACATTTTTTACCATTAACTTTAATTTCCAATTCACACACACAATCACATGCACACATGCAACCATACACACACACACACAAAGTACACATACACAATATTTTCATAAAATAATGAAGTGCCATTCAAAGGAAAAAGAATAATTTTTTAGTTGTCAGACAAAGAAAACTTCTAATTTAAGAGTACATACTCCATGTGTGACAAAATCATGTTTTGCACACCTAGGATATACCTAGTGTAAAATTACTAGGGCATGCTATATTAAAGAACTGCATAGTGTCAGGGTCAACTCTAGCCAAAACATAAACATCCAGGCCTACCATAAGCACGTGTGGTGTATATCACTTACTTACTGACCTTGATGTCCAAAAAATGGTTCCCTGTTTCTTGGTAGAGACCTACTACCGAAACGAGTCAACTGGCTAATAAGTCCGTAGCTTACCTACCCAATCCTCGATGAATGTGTGAGCTGCTTAGTTTTGTGAAAATTGTTTGACATTGTGAATGGTCCATTTAACGTTATAGACTCGACTTGTTATTACATATCATTACTATTACTGATCCTGATTCTAACCTATTGTGATCATGGACTCTTTGCAGGCCGGTTGACTTTCCAACAGTATGTTAGTTAAAATATCATTTATATTCATTAGCTTTATCAATTTTAAGATGTAAAAAAGTAACACCAACCCAAACCCAGGTGCTCGCATCCCACTGCATTCCCGTGTAGGAATATGTATACCACGTACAACGAGTAATGCTATAACCACCAGGCATCCACTGACCTCTAATACACATGTGCCGATGCTGACAGAGGGTACATGACAGGCACTTCGTCATACAGTTTTGCCAGTTTCACGTTTTAGCCTTTAACAAGTCCTGCCCGAAACTGCTGCGGACCGTGTAAAACAACGTGTTTTCTTGAGCTCGCCGGTGTGTGTGCCGGTGTGTGTGTGGTGTATGTGTGTGTGTGTAGGTGTGTGTGTGTGGGGTGGGGGGTTATGTTTAATATTAAAGCATAGCAATTGCATGCATGGGCCCGGAGGGGACACTGTACCTCCCCCGGACCTCCCCGCGCTTGGAAAGTCCCGGGGGAAGAGCCTGGGAAGTACAGCCTACCCCCTTGCAAAAACTGGTGTTGGGTTAAAATTTAACACCAAGGTCGTGTCAAGCTTGTTGGTTTTAGTTTCTGGTGTTGAAATGTTATATTTAACACCACTCGGTGTTGCTGCATAATTTTAATATGATGTTGGTGTTCATTTTAATTTGTTAGAGGCACGCAGTTTTAGACTAGCACAAAATAACGAAATTAATAATTTTTCTACTAAAATAAGCAACACGTTACAAAGATTAAGTTAACACCAAAGTTGGTGTTAATTAACACCAGCGGGATGGTCCTGTATTGACTCCAGGATAGTGTTTAAATTACACCAATAGTGTCAATATGACACCCGGCAGTGTTTAAAAAGATTACACCATATGTGTGTAAAATTAAAACGCAAGCATTGTCGTAAGCATACTTGTAACACCAAATGTGTTAATATAACACTAAATGGTGTAATCTAACACCAGTGGGTGGGGTCCCGTATTGACTCCGGGATGGTGTTAATTAACACCCTGGTGTTAAAGTTACACTCAGTTTTTGCAGTGCATGGCGGCACCAACGGGAGGGGGTGGGGCTAAAAAATTGAATAGTCCCCCCCCCAGTTTTTCAGCCCCTCTCCCAGACATGATGAGAGTTATATGGACCTCACTATAGTTTCCGCTCCTTGTTTCATTTCATTGTGTTTAGTCCGCATAAAAACTATTAGATGGTCTCGTAGCCGCCCTCCCTCTCACTTTTGTCTCGCCTGACTTTGTTCGGCAGAGACTGAGTATCACTTTCTGTCTGTCTGTCTGTCTGGCTGTCTGTCTGTCTGGTCCTGTCTGTCTGTCGTCCTGTCCATGCGTCTGTCTGACGTCCGTGTTCACGGCTTGTGTACGATTTATCTGGATTCCGTAAGGGCTATGATGATGCAACTTGGTGGAAAGCAAGCGGGTCCACGAGTTCTCGACCTGATTGATTTTGGCGTAAACATGCTACTTAGTATCTATTTGCATAATAACGAAAATTTTCCCGCAAGGCTTGTGTACAATTTATCTGTACTTCCGTACGGCGTATGATGATGTAACTGGTGGAGGAGCCGGCTGGAGAGTTCTCGAACTGATTAGATTTCGGCGTATTTCGGGCAATTAAGTATGCAAAGACTAATTAATATGCCAAAAACATCGTAATTGCTATAATTTTGCAACGGTACATTGGATACGGAAATTCCTTCACTGCAATTGAAAAATCCCCCCTAATCAATAGTGCGCTCTTTTTTCCAATTTTTTTTGGGGGAAGGCGTGTGTGATACAAGCGGCTTAGTTATTCAATGAGCTAATTCAATATGCTTAATTACTCTATCTCTGAAACCGTAATCGGATAGGCAAAATTTTCCTTCGCGACATGAAAGAATAACTATGGGCATGCATCTTTGGGTAAATAATAATTGGGTCAAAGTGCATGGGGCACGATTAAAGGGGCATTTTTTGTACAATGATTCTAATAAAATATGCATAATTGCTGTATCACTGAAATGGTACAGTGGATATGCAAAACATTCCTACATGAGACTTCATGCCGGACATCTTTTGTATGAATCCAAATTGCGGTCAAAGTGCAAAGTGGATAAATTAAAAAGGGGCATTGTTGATGCAATTGAATCTAATTTAAATTTGCTTAATTGCTGTATCGCATAAAAGGTACATTGGATATGCAAAATTCCTTCGCCTACATGAGACTATATATGGTAACATCTTTTTTTGTTTTTGTGAATAAAATTTGTCAAAATGCATGTGGGCCACTTTAAAGGGGCATTCTTTGATTATTTAAAATTGCAACAATGTAATAAAGGCGTGGTTGTCAATGGTCAGGTGACAATACTACACCTTCAAAAGAATTTGATCAGAGTGTGGTACCTTACAATAAATTAGGTCAGCATTGGTTTAGTTTGGCAGTAGTAGCTGGGGTGATTTGTGTGTACAATAAAAGGTGTTACAAAAAAAAAGACTTATCAAAAGGGGGGGGGGGAGTACCCACAACAAAGGTATTAACATCAATATTATGCTAGATCAGTGTCCATGTTTCATTGAATTCTACTTCTGGTCCCAGTCTTTTGGGTGCCAGCCGTTTACTTTGGGAAAATGTGAAAATATGCAAAATTGTGTATTTCACCACTTTCTGGACCCGTAGGCGGACCTCAAATTTAAACTGTGGTCACATGATTTTTTAAAAATGGTGTGGCCAAATTGACATAAATTTTCATATTTTACGGAAATTAGGAATTTAAGGATTTTTCTGCCATGGTTTTCATAATTAATATATCTACAATGGAAAAATGTTGTGGCCCTGGGGGTGGCAAAATGAAAGAGCAGGAAATAAAGACTACTATAAATGCAAACCCGGGGTGTTACTCCTAACAGCTCTTGGTATGATTATGTTGGGGACATTCAAGATTAATATCTCCCAAACGGAGATGTTGTGACCTTCATGGTGGTATCAAATGAAGAGTGAGAACGTATAGAATACTATAATGCAAACCGGGGTGCTACTCCTAAAATCTCTTACTTGTGCTCATGTGGTGGACTTTCAAGATAATATTACACAATGGAAATGTTGTGACCCCTAGGGTGGTGTAAATGAAGAGTGAGAGGTATAGAAGACTATACATGTCAAACCGGGGTGCTACTCCTAAAGTCTTAGTATGCTCTGTTGAGGACGTCTCCTGATTAATATCTCACAATGGAAATGTTGTGACCCCTGGGGTGGTGTCAAATGAAAGAGCAGGACGTAAAGATACTATAAAGCAAAACCAGGGGTGCTACTCCTAAACATCTCTGATTTATGCTCGTGGGGGGTTAAACTTGCACGATTAATATCTCCACAAGCGAAAATGTTGTGACCCCTAGGGTGGTGTCAAATGAAATTAGTGGGAAGTAAAACTAGTAAAGAAAGGTGGAGGTTATCTGGGTGCACAACTTTTTGGGGACACCATGGACTCCAAGGGCACTCTGGTGTGCTGCTTTTTGTATTACAATTAAGCGCGGAAAGCAGGCGAGACTTGTGGTTCGAGAAAACCGCTGTTGGGATAAGGTCTACTTTTTTTTAATTTTCAATTTTCATTAATATTTAAGATGTTTTTCCATCTGAAATTATGAGGGATAGGCCTAATGTGCTATAATCAACCACAGCCACTTTCTTGTGAGTTTAGAGACTTCCAGAGGTCTATTCCTTAAACTTAAAATAAATAAGACCTCACCATTTGTTTTCTGGTGCAGCTGAAAGTAGTAGTATCTCAATTTTCAGTAAAAACAGCCATATTTGAGTGTCAGTTCGTAACCTAACAAACAAAAACGCCTCGATCCTCAATTTTAAGAGTACATTCGAGAAAAAAACTAATAAGTAATGTGAGGGGTCTTACTTTTAAAAAGGGTTGTGGCCGCCGCGATAATATCCTGGTTCCCAGAACCCAGATATTACCGGAGTTGGTCAGGATTTTTAGATCAGGCGCGACTATTTTGTCATTACCAGGGCTGTGAAATATTAGGGCTAAAGGAGTTTGGATGGAAGTTGTGACGCGAAAACTCGGCGACCAGTCTTTATTTCACATATACTCTATGGGCACTTATGATCACAGTTCTTGCTCTCATATCAATGGATGAAATTTCAGCAAGAAACTTTACAGATGGGGTTTGGGTGGGAGTTAAGGGACATGATTTATTTACTTTCTATCAAGATGAAACTATTCTCAGGCCTTCCTTTTTAGATTTCGCGCTGGATACATCGTTGTTGACATTTACATAAATCATTGGATTTTAATCTCTGTATCCATGCACATTATGACACGGCGGTGGCCCGATATAAATTTATGAAGGCATCGCCACCATTTTGTGTAAGAGACTAAATTCCAAGAAACGTGATCTGAATATCGATTCTATTAATCAAATGTTTTAGTCGTAGAGGTGCGACGTTTTGGCGCCCAAACTGGTAAATAACCGCGTAGGGATCTTCAACTCATTTTTTAAAAATGTATCTATTCAACTATATAGTCAAAGGGCACTACGGAAGAACAAGTTTAAGCAAAGGACATATTATCTTATAGGAACGGTGAAATTATTTTATTTGTTTTGTGGAGCGAGGTTAATGTTGCCGGGGAGCGGGGTCTTGTCCTGGTGTTGACAACAAGGGTTGTAATTTTAGTTTTGGGCCTTTACTTTTTTGGGCGTTGAAATCACGTTCAAGTTGAAATCGGCAAAAGGCAAATGAACTAAAATGGGCGGTCCTTCTCAAAGTCCTTCCATAACATCTCCCGCCGTGTCGACACATCATGCGATATTGTGGTGGGATGATGTGCACATTAAACGATGCGACAGTCTCACCTCCCTGATCATGTGAGGAAGAATAGAAAATGCTTATATAGCCGAATGTACATGATTTTCATTCACAAAATTAGAAAGTTGTATCGATGTGACTGTCAGGGAATGTGTATGAATGCCCAAATATCAAAAGTACTTCATACAAAGATGTAATATATAAACACAAACATTTGGATGATAGTGGTGATTGGCTGTATTGCAGGTTCTATTTCGACAAGTACAGGCACATGAATGTCTGATATTCCTCACGGATATGATCCGTGACAATTATTACCGTAAATAATTGAAGGGATACTGTATTTTATTTGTACGCGTGCATGTGATTTGCCTGCGGAGGGTAGAGTTGGCCGACTGGACAATCGTAAAAAAACACCCCTACCCACCCAAATTCGTTAAAACTAGGTGGCTCCCATTGGGTCGAGTATGGCCTTGTCATTTGAGTAGGTACGCATACCGGAATTATTAGCCAGCTTGACCCCATACGCCTTACTAACAATGCATGCAAAGAGTGGCCAGACCTACAGAACCAAGGAGTATTGACTATGATTTAGTTAAACACGAAAATGTTGTTACAAGTGTTACAAGTGTAACACCTTCTGTGGTTTCTGATAGTTTATGCCCTGTTTGTTAGTGTTTTAATGATTCCAAGGGGGGTGAGTGTTTTGGGCCCTATAGACCTTTTGCTCAACTCCTCTATATAAGTGTTTTGTTTCATACTGTGCAGTAATGGGAAATAAAGTTGAAAACATAGTGATATATCACCGCACTATCTTAGAGGACTTACTTCGTAAGCCAAAAATCAGCCACTTTGATATCTTAAAACATGAATGTTGTCAATATAGTTTTTTTAGGTATATGGAATTACTATGTACATGTAGATCTGAAATGTGGCTGTAAAAACGAATCAGAGAAGTGAAGGAGTGGGAGCAGGCACTCAACTTTTTTTTGGGTACGGATTGTGTGGCCGACTTCCAACTTAAGAGCTTGGGAACTGTTTGTCTTTAATAGGGCCCTTAGAATAGACAAAAATGGAGGAAACTTGAAGGCTTTTGAACTAAAATTCTGCTCAAATTCAGCTGAGGAAAAAAGGGAGAGTAATGAGAGTGAGAGTGCGAGAGACGGGGGGGGGGCATCTGGGTAGGGATGTGTGTTGCCCCGATCTTTTGAACTTCGGGGACTGGGAACTGATTTTGTCTTCTTAAATTCGGGCCTTAGAAGTGGATTGGAAGGAAATATGCAGATCTTGCAGACGTTTTATGAACCAATTCGGCTCAAAATTAAGCTTCTGAGGCAAACAATTTACCAAAAGGGACCTCAAGAATTAATTATGTTTCAACGAGCTAGAAGTATTAGTAACTCAGTGCTGGATGGCTGAGAGCATGAAATGGGTATTCGCAAAGGAGCCCCCCCCTGGGGTGGTTTGGAAGGAGAAAACATGGAGTAGTTGGGGGAGGGGGACCTGGGTAATTGGGAAGAGAAATCCCCCCCGGGTATAAATTAAGAAAAGATCATGTTGTATGGAACGGAGACCCATGGGTATTTGGGAATTGCCATATTTGGGGTAGTTGTGAAAGGGCACCTGTGTTAGATGAGAATTTTAGTGACTTGAGAAGAGTGCTCGGTGGCAGCTGGGAAGGGCTCAGAGACAGATGAAAAGGGGATCTTGTGTAGTTGAGAAGGGACATTGTGGCAATTAGGACCTTAGACACTGGGGAATTGGACTTAAGTTGCAAAGGGGCCCTGGGGTATTTAAACAGGGACCCTATAGGTAGGTGACAAAAGTTTACTAACACTACAGGTCGCGTCTGATAAGGTTCCGTACGGAACCTAACAACCCCCCGTCACGAATCGCGAAAGACGAGAACCGCGAAATTCTAGTTAACATAGGATTTTCCCCCCACTTAGTTCTCATTATTCTTTGCAGATTATGGAAAGACATGGCTACCTTCTAGCAATCTGACAGCAGGGAAAAAAACAACACCATGGCAAAGAAACTACTGTGAAGCTTTATTAATTTTGTGGTGTTTTTTTTTAAAATTAACCATGGAAGGCATATATTATTTTTTCAATCTTCAATGGTGCAGCTGAGATGATTTAATTGGATAATACATGCAAAAACATAGAGTTAAATAAGAGTTCAATTATCTGTTAGAGACTCTTCAAAAAATAGCAACACACATGATTTCAAATAAATTAAAAATAATTTTGAACATCATTGCACAACGAATATGACTATGTACACATAGATGCCTACATACCCTAGAGTATCTCAATATGCTTTTGAGGTTTCAGCACTTTGCAAAATCTAAACCCTTCAGATAAATTTGTTTTATGTAGTGCCGGGGCAATTTTCTTTGGGTGTACAAATATGTAAATCCTGAAAAAATATTACCCATGCATGTGAGCACAAGACTAAAGGCCCTTTTTCTTAAGATGACTGTTCCCCCCCCCCCCACAACAGAAACACTACTGTAAAGCTGCTGTGATAAGTATTATAACTTTTAGGATCGATTAAGGCGCCCAGCTAGAATGCCATCTAGTTAATGACGTGCAGGTTCTGGGAATGGGAGCTTCAAATGATGAAGATCAAGCACAGATCTATTACAAAGCTCTTAGAGAGAATATGCACTGTTTGTCATTATATTACAATGCACTATTTTTTTTCTCATTGTGTCTTTCACAACTGTGTTTGTAGCACAAAAAGACCAGGTAGGCAACAACTGGTGGATAACGCAAAACAGCTCACGAACCAATGTTAGTTCCCAGATTTATTTCAATGTGATGAGCTTGAATCGACTAATCATTTTGAGTCTTTTAATATTTAATATCACCAGCTTTTTTAAAATCTAATTGAAATTGAGTTGGGGGGGGGGGGATGTGCCTCCCAGACTCTGTAAGTAGGACCCATAGCTTAACCTTTTTTTGCCAAAAAGGGGACCCATAGATATACCAGACACAAAATCAAAAATTTTGGGCCAAATTAACAAATTTGCCATTTTCACTGCACAATATTTGACACTTTAAGCAATTTGTACAATTATTGGCTTCAGATTGAGGAACTTTGACTATTTTCCCAAAAATTTTTTTAGAAAATTTTAAAAAACAACCAACCATTGCTATACCAAAATTGGCATGAAAAGGGGTCATTGTTTACACATACCGCTGAAATGGACCGATGCCTGTGGGCACGGCCCCGGTATGGTCATTTGTGGTTGAAACTCCCCCGGGCGAGGGGTACTCAGTACAGAAGCCAATATTGGGATGTGTACAAATTATGGGTTTCTCTGACAAATTACCCTCTGTGTACAATAACATAGCCTTTTTTTTTTCAAGGAAAGAAACAAAGAAAAATTTTTTTTCTGTGAAAATTGATACTTTGGTCAAATTCTCACTCAAATTAGGTCACTGATAAATGAACTACTATCATGGTCAACTTTTCTTGGTAATTATAAGTTGACGAATGCCACTTGAATTGCAAGTGTACATCCATGTATCCACAACTAGCAAACTTGTGCCGCTCTAATCACCGGGTCAATGAGAAAAATGTTCAGCCAGCAATAAAAGCTAAAAAAAAGATCAATTAAAATTGTAGACAATAGGGCAGAAAAACCATATGCCCAATGAACCAAACCACAAGGGTCCAGTAGCAACTAATCACTTACTATCTCTGAAGATTTGATTTGTTTTGCAATCCTACACCACTGAGCTAACCAATCCCCAACATGAGATTCTGTTATAATTGGTTAGTTCACAGTCTAACCATCAGTTAATAGAGGTCAAGGCTTTCTGTGGCCTATTCACTCCTATGGGATGCAGAACACAAGTATAAACGTGTACATACTGCCCAGGGGTCCTGGCAAATATCTGCTGCAAACAATAACTACAAGCGGCATGTACAAGTCTTTGAGTGACAGTTTCTTTCAATGAATTGATGATGCAAGACGCCACGTGTAGACCATAGAAAGGACATAGAGAAGCGACAAGTTCCGGTGGCTCGTGAACCTAGGAAGCAGAATACCTGATAAGCAATCTGATGTATCGTATTTTTTGTAGCTGGACATTACAAATGAAATGTCACAAGTACCATCACACGTTTAAACGAGTTGGACAGATGATAGAGGCGCATCTGATTTTATCATCAGTGCAACTGTACTGGCTACTAAGCTGTCCAAGCTATATAGCTCTGTTGTCTAATAATCACTCACTCGGGATAACAGCCTATTAAGAGCATTAAGGGAAAATTTTGCAGACTGTCCTTCACAGAGGGAATCTTCTCTTGGCCATAGACCTGAGTTTTCTAATTATTTAAAGTGTTTCTATAGAACCACAATAGGGCTCATTCACTTTAGCAAGAAATTCCAATCGAACATCCAAGCTCATCCAACAATGGGCCATGATATTGGTGGTGAGTCAGCACACAAAATACATACCCTTTGTCAAAATGTCGAAATATTTCGTCCTCAAACCTCATCATCGCCTTTGAATAGGCATCCCTGGTTATCGTTTTTAACATGACCATTTTGGAAGCCGTAAGAACCAGGACAACATCTGTGGTAGTGCATGCTCAAGGTACCCTGACTTTTGATGTAATCGCTTCGTGTAGCAAGTCATTACAAGTTTTGCTGGTGAGGTCCAATACAGATTCATTCATAATCTTGACATGGTATGCAGTTAGGTATCAAGGAGGGATAATAGTTTAGTTATATATACTTTGTTTGCAGTGTTCAGCCGACAGCTGACGTAATGACCTACCACAAGTAAGATTCACAAAGGGTAGGCCTAGGCATTGGCAGTACCGCAAGTAGGGGCGGCTCAGTAGTGAAGAGGATACCGCCAATTCAAGGTTTACTAACCTCCTCTACTCTCTCGAACTCCCCGACCACAAAGGAAAAAATCTTGTGCTCACAAACTTGACAATACGACTTTACGGACAAAATGCAACTTTTAAAATCACATTTAGGATCCCCTGAAATTCATTGATCACCTTTTGTTTCACTGCCAGTAAAGGGTAACAATCAAACAGGACTTACCCGTGACGAGGAATAATATAAGTTTGTTTGCATTGGGAAGGGATTGTCTCTGAGATCCAAAACAATTGAATGGCACTAATATATCCGATTAAGACCCAATTTCCAATTACATTTTGGCTAAAATACCTTCCCACTTCCTGGTTAAAATTTCAATTTACTTTTGAAATATTTGGGACAATTTTGCCTCAACTTATCAAATACTAAATTAAATTTCTGTTACTTTTCCCACACTTCTGGTTTTTAATTTTCCCCCCCCAATTGCAAACAAGAAGACAAATACAATCTTCACAAAATTAATAAACTCATAAACATGCCTCATACTAAAAGAACAGCAATTTCATGCTTCCTAATTACCAACCACCACTCTCTTGTTCTGAGAAAGACAAAGTAAATCCAAATTCTTCCAAGAAATTGCTTGTCGCACAGCTAAAACAATACTTGCTATATAAAGCCCGAGGCTTGCTAAGTGTATAGAGACTCAGGATATATTTTTAGAGAGTGGTGAATATGATATAGACGTGTCTAATGACTTCCTCGTGAAATAGGATTAAAATTGGGGTCTGCATTTCCTGGCTATGCGCTTTTAGCCTACATCATTTGGCACTGGCAACCTGAAAACAATGTATCACCTTTTAAGGGTGCATCATTTGAAATAGAATGGATCTAGTGGCATATTGAGGAAAGTAAGCTAGTTTTCATGGATTTGCCATGCTTTGTCTGAACTTTTGAAACAAATATTTTGACCCATGTTTAACTGCTAAAAGCTAATCCATGCTGATTTGGAATTTACCTCTAGTATTTTGCCAAACCTGTTTTTAGCACATATGTAGGATACACCTTTCCAACTATGCATCTTGATGGACGCCATTCAAGCATCAAACTTACCATTTTGTAGCAAATGGATATTTAAAATAAATATCTAAATGCAGGAATACTATTAATGTGTCAATTAAATAGCTTCTTTCATGTAGAGTAAGTACACATACCTTACAATGTGAACTATAGTTAATTTAGGCCCAAGAATAACCACCCTTGGGCACTGGTGCATCATTTCCTCAATGCAAATTTTTTTTATTTTTTTAAAAGGCAAAGTTTATGCTTCTCTGCGTTCCTTGCAACATTTCTGTGTTTTTTTCCCAGTTAAAGTTTAATTATCATGATAAATGATGTGAATGACATAAAAATGCCAATCAAATGAATTTAGAAGTGAGGGTGAAAACAACACTGCTGCCTCTTATGATTGCAGATGCTCTCCATTGACTAAGGGGCCCATGAAATGGGCAGATTTTGGCAATTGGTAACTTGCCTTCTTTTCAACTATTTTTTTAAGTGACAGGAGGAGATTGCACTAGATTGGTCATAGACTACCTACCGAGAATGTTTTGAAGGTTTCTTGAACAACAAGCACGAAAGAAAACCGCAACCTTGTTTGAACTCGCCTGCTTTCCTATCCGTCCCCTATAGGAAACCATGCTTTGAATTTCTGTCATGCCGACCGAATTACTAATCATCATCTTTTACCTAAAGAGTGTGTAATTAGCTATTCACTTCAGGTGTGCTCTAATACATTGGTATATTCATTCCAATGCAACAAACTGGGTTAAACAAATTGGGGCACTTCTCTCTGGAACTCCTCCTCGTGTCTCTTTACGAA
>JAMKCH010053409.1:0-17099 GCA_023653785.1 Ophioderma brevispina
TTCAAGTCAAAAATACATAAAGACTTGTGTGTTTTTTCATCAGCGACATGGTAAGGATGGTGGTAGGGTTCAAGAGGGGCTAGAGTTAAAGAGACATGAGATTTACAGAAAGAAGCGCCCCCAATTTTGTCGAACCCTGTTTTTTTACATACCTTTGGAAATGATTACCAAGATTGGAGTGATCAGGGCGAATATGCCCTCTTTATTAATAAGATGATGATTAGTATTGCTGTTCGTGCACGACAGACGTCAAAGCATGGGTTTCTATGGGGAACGATTACGATTAGCAGGCAAGTTCCAAAAAACGGTTTGCGGTTTGATTTTTTTTTGTTTTTTTGGTTGCACCTGTTTGTCCATAAACCTTTGAAACACAAACAAAAAAACAACTAAAAACTTATAAATTTAAAATTTGAAAGAAATTTGTATCCTAAAAAATATCCTCCTGTCACCTTTAAGTATTTGGAGGAAGATGAATTTGAACTGGTTATTGAAATGATGTGATTAACCACTCAGAAATGTGTAGAAAGGAAAGTGGTGCAAATTTTTTGGTGTAGTACCATAGCCATACAGGTCAATGAACTTTGCACAGTTATCAACTTATTTTATGAGCAATTCACTGTGTAAATCGGCATCTCAAGCAGATTTTGATGGGGAATGGGGGACTGTGTTGTCTATATCTTCTTGGCTTTTAATTTCACCAAGTTGATGTAGCCCTCAGTATGTCCAAGGTCCAGCTGTCACTTGCTCTTCTTGTCAAGTTATATTACTCCTAGGTATGAAAGTTATGTACTCCTCCCTTTTTTTTTCTGTCTGCTTCTTCGCTTTTTACCGTTTTACCAGAGATAAAAAACTCTTTCCTGATTGGTTACTCAGACGGGCCATTAATTTGACCATTTGTTGAGCCAATCAGACAGGTTTGCATAGGTGGTTGGTCTCAGGGAGTTAAATTCAGGAAAATAAAGTTTCATCATTGTGATTGGACTGTATGAAATTGAAACGAATTTGGTTCATGCGATTTTGTGAAAGGTGTGTTTATGTTCAGTCGTTTAATCATGCTGAAAACCTTGGATAGCGCTGCCTTGGTTGTGGGGTCCCAGCTCTCTGCATACCATTGAGTCAGAAATTAAAGTCCTTTTAAAAATCATCTCATAAATATGACCAATTTCAGAAAGTCAGCTTGCAATCCCAAAACAATTTAACCCTAACGAGGCCGAGAGGAACGAAAGGCCAACGAAAACGTGGTACCGGTGGGAAAATGCTTTCGTTGCATCGGGGCCGTCAACAACTCTTATTGGTCGCGCAAATGACTCTCAGCGTTTTCATTGCATTGGCCGTTTACCGGAAAATGACGCAATGTTTCGTTGCACTGGGCCGTCTTCCCGGAAAATGACGAGATGTTTTTCGTTGCACATGGGCCGTTTCCCGGAAAATGACGCGATGTTTGTGTGCACCTGGGCGTATGGACTGGAAATGATGCGATTGCTTTTCGGCATTGGGGCCGTCTTCGCCCGCAGAAGGCGCATGCTTTTCATCAGGCGGGGAACGTACAAATGGCCCATAGACAATTCGATTTTCGATGGTGATAGCGCCACCATTTTCGATAAGTATTGGGTTAATTATGCATAAACGTTATTCATGACGTAAAACCGGAGGCAAGGACGTAGAATAATAAGGCGCTACGCACGACTATGACGTAGCGCAATAGCACCACTCACGAACTGGCGGAACTATAAGCTACAAAAATTTCATGCAGATCAGCGTGCATCCATTATTTATTTATTTATTTATTACCCTGTTTTTCTTGCCATTTTCACGGCGATGTTTTAGTTGCACATGGGGTCTTTCCGGTAAATGGCGCGATGTTTTTCGTTGCACCGGGGCCGTCTTTCCGGTAAATGGCGCGAGTTTTTTCGTTGCATTTGGGCCGTCTTCCGGGAAATGGCGCGATGTGTTTAGTTGCATTTGGGCCGTATTGACTTTACGCTACTAATTCCTGTGCCGGGAAAACGGGCAGAAGATGCAATGAAACACAAGCTTTGGCTCTCGTTGCCTCTGGGCAGTTTACAATAAAATAAAATAGAGTGATGTTCCTTGCCCATTTTGGCGTCGGCCGGCAAAACGACCCGGTCCTGGTTAGGGTTAAAGATAGTGAACTGAGTTTGTAGCGCAAACTGTTTGTTTAGTTTTGTTCTGCCAACCAGCGGCACATAGGGATTGCTTTGGTGGTGGTCGTTGTTTCTGTCAGTGTATCTGTCTGTCTGTGTTAAAAAGGGAACCAAATGTTGAACCTAAACATAATTGCCCAGCACTCTTTCCAACCTGCATCATGTTGTTCGGATGAAGCAGCGGGGAACTGTTCTTCCAAGTGCTGTGGTCCTGAGGGGCTTGATTGTAATTTGGTCTGGTTGTAATATATTTCACATGATGAACACCCGTTTTCTTTGATATACACATGGTCATTAGCGGTCCACTGTTGGGTGACCTAATGTGACCTTTGTACCCATTCAAAAACCGCGAAGGGAGATGAAACACATGGTTTTTGTGAATGTTGTATTTTTGATTATTTACATTTGTATGGTAGCTCCACAAAACAGTTGCTGTACTTGCCACATCCTCATCAAATTTCTGGCGGGCTCTTGCACCAAACTGGACTGTAGCAGGTAACACTACGTTGGTGTGAGATGCAGATTCTGTAGGTCAAAGTATACCTGTGCAAAATGTATTCTTATGTTTTCTGCTTGTAATCGCTTGAGGGCTTTGCAAACACCTCCCCCCTTGCCTAATTTCTCTCTCTTAAAGTGACAGGGTACAAATTTCACTCCATTTGCACTTGATTGGTGTAGACCACCTGCCAAGAATGTCAGGTTTATTGGTCAAACAAGCAAGAAAAGAAAACCCAAAATATGCTATTGTAAACCTTGCCTGCTAGAAAAGCACGCTTTGATTTTCTGCCGTGCACTACCGAAAAAATATCAATCATCATCTTATTATGTAAACTGGTTTATTCGGTTTAATCATTCTTGTGTAATACTATTACATTGGTAAGCATTCCAAATATGAACAAAAAAGAAACAGCTTCAAGTTGGGGGTACTGCTTTCTGGAAAGGTCTCTTTAACAGCTTTTCATACAAGTTGATTTCCTACATACATGTATTCTTGTATTATTATTAAACTTTATTACCCATTTAAGAATCTCTGACCCAATACCTCTGGAGTGGACACAGTTTGACCTCTAATGACCTATGTGACGATGACCCTGTTAGGTATAGCCCAATATCCTGGGGGTCGGGAGATCATAAGTTTTAATTTGCAGCATTGTGGGGTCGTAAGAAATAATACTACAGTAAAAATAAACCATTTCATTACTAAATTATAGGTGAACTTCTATCAGCTTCAGAGAACCACTAAGATGTCAGAATTGGCAGTACAGTGGGTTTTGTGACGATATTAAAATAAAAATTGCTTTATGGTTTATTTATTGGTTACCTGTCAAAGTAAAAAATAAAATAAACAAGTTGATGTGGTTTTCATATTTTGAAAGAAAACAACCATATAACTTTCAATAACAACATTACTTTATTGACCGCTATTATAGAACAAACAGTATGCCTTCCAGTGCAGGGAGTAAATTTGGTTTGGAATTTTCCAAGAAGTGGTTGAAAGTTCATGTTGGTCTAGTTTCATTTTTGTTCGGTGCCTTAAAGGTGGCAACGAGAGATTTTCAAATAACAGGTGTCCCTAAAAAATATTGAAAATTTATTTTGCCCTGATGTAAAGCTTTCCATCAAAATATCCCATCTGAAAGGATAAGCTGAGAAATGGTTCTCTTTGGTACCCAAAAACTTGGTGAAATTAATTTTGTCCACTTGTTATGGTTGTTGTGGTGATGCGCTTTGTGATGTCTGTTGTTGATCATCTGTTGTTGATGTATGTTGTTGTTGAAAAGGATAACATTGTGCCTGTAATATCTGCATTACTTCAAGGTTTAAATTAAATGTGAGTCATAGGTGCAATGTGGGATCCCTCAATTGTGATGAGGTCAAAATTCACATCCCAAGGTCAAGGGTACATGTGAGGTCAAGTTGTTAGATAAGCTGAAAAATGTAAAACTGACTCAATTGAAAAGTTGAAGTTCAATTGGAACCAAAACTTGTTAGTTTATGAGCTCAAAGGTTACATGTCAAGCTCAAAGGTCATATGAGGCCTATCATTCACAAACCGCAACGGCAGGCAACACTAGAGATCTGAGGACATTGATTTTTTAAAGTGTTGTCTCTCTTTCAGATTGGCGATATCCCATGGTTAAAGTCTATTTAAAATACCTCGGCTTGTCTAATCAGCATGTATAGAATCATGAGGCAGGTAAAAAAAATTATTGCATTGTTGCATTGGCCTCACCTGACCAAACATGCAAGAAGTAACAGAGATAAACTTTTTTGCACTTTGGGTACTTCTCTGGCAGAAAAGGGCCCAATTGGGAGAAATTGGCTGCTTTCAGCTGTCAATTTTGGGAATTGGATGTTTGTTTTGTTTTTGCTCATAACATCCCATCCAAACAACTTTTAGCCCTGAAAGTTTACAGGGTAAATAAGAAAAACAGTAGCTTTTGTCTAACACCAAAATTTTGACCACTTCGATAAAATCTGGGATTCTGGGACAAGGCTATTAGCAATTGAGCCATGGCCGTTTTATGCAGGAAGTCTATTAAATAGGAAGTAGATTTCGAACCCCGGTAATGAAGCAAAAGGTGTAGCTTAAAGGGGTATTTCATGATCCACAGCCTCGTCCCCTGACTTACCTAAGAAAAGTTGAGGTTTTTATATCATCTGAACCTTTAACATCATCAATCCATGTGTACCTATAATCTTACGTAAAAATTTGGTCATATCTGTAAGAAATCGCAATTTTGTATTTTCTGTCTGTAAATGGACAGAAATGACAGCACGGTGGTCTATGGGACCGTGGGAAACAAGCATTTGCTCAAAGCACAAACCCGCAAAGTCGGGATCAACTAAAAAGTTGTGATTAAGTTTTCTCAAGGATATCTATTGAACAATTGATAAAACAGAAGGTGCTGGCATCACAAAATGCACCTTTAACTTTTAACAGTGATTTGCTAAATCAGACAATCAAAACAATCATCAAAATTCATATTTTTCCATGGCTGTAATGAGTACAGGTATCCTAATAAGGAAAAAAAATCAGATGTTTTAGTCATTACTGTCCATGCGGACACTTACTACAACACATAATTGCTTCCTTTTCTGACAATTTTTCTTCCTTTCTGACAAATTTCCTTCCTTTTCTGCCAATTTTTCAGTGTCAAAAAATAACTTTCCTTCACTTTCAAGCTATTCCTGCAAATTTCATTTTTTTTACTCTTTTGAGTGAATCACTGATATAGTGTCTTTAAGGTACACCTTCTGTCATTGTAAACACTTTACCATGACCCTCACATGGAAAAGGATATAAGCTGTAAAGAAATCAGAAGAAAGAAACTGCCTTTTACCATTTTATGTGTAACACAAAATACCTAAACTGTATAACAAAAAGTACAGGTGTTTAGAAGAAATGGTTAATTCCTGTAGACATGCTGTTTGTAGGGCTGATACATAATGTCCCCCTAGAAGTAAGGAGTAATTAAAGTCAAGGACAGAATTAGGTGACCAATTGCGCGTATGTCAAGGTTTGTCGATAAATCCGGATCCGGA
The DNA here is from genome assembly GCA_023653785.1 of Ophioderma brevispina. Lineage (NCBI taxonomy): Eukaryota > Metazoa > Echinodermata > Ophiuroidea > Amphilepidida > Ophiodermatidae > Ophioderma > Ophioderma brevispina. The sequence continues at coordinate 5,712 of JAMKCH010053409.1, forward strand.
AATTTTGTTATAACGGTATCCTATGGCATGTTTATACTGTGCCATAAATGTTTACAGCATGAAAACGAAAAATCCGATAAATCTCTAACTTTGGAATTAAGCATTTTTAGGGTAACATTCTTTACTTCTAGATATATGACTATTTTTAATACTGCACCAAAACAATTATTTTCGAAAATCTCTGAGTCAGACTTTTAAGGTGCAATGATTTATTGTGCACCTCACATTACTCTATACTTGCGTACTAAGCTTTGTCCAGTATTAAGTTTAAGATCTGTAAATAATGTGTTGTACTTGTACTGGAATCTTGTTCGATTGATCCAATGAACAAAAGCATTATACTTTAGGTACAAAGCCCGGGGTACAAGCACATGCTGCATGCATGGCACATGCCGTGACTTTTGGCTGTGTTGCAAAATTCATTTTGTAACGCATTTCGAAAGGGCCTTTTTGTGCTCTTGAGAGGTTTGTGTCGTCTGCAAGAATTGCAGACCAAAGGGCAATAGGGATTAATCTGGTCATAATCTGTGGATCTGTCTGTGTGTTGTGGTCAAATGTTAACCCTTAATATATGAATGCGTATGAGTGCCAGGACTACTATGATGCTAACGTGGTGAAAGGTGGGGGTGGGGTGGGGTGGGGTGGCGTGAACAGTCATGTCGGGGGACTGGACACTGACCTCTACACATGGATCGCGGGTCAGAGTCGCCGAATTGAAAAATCAGGAAGTTGGTTTTGACTATACAATATGGTGGGAAACAATGCAGACACTGGTCCACATAGAACATCTGTGTGGATTATGTGCACCATGCAGGTGTATGCATTGTCTCCACCATATTGATAGGTCAGGTCAAAAACCAAACTACTGGTGGTTTCAATCGGCGACCATTCAAGTGTGCGGCAGCCCGCTATTCCATGGTAAAGGTCAGTGGACTGGACAAAGACCCCTTCAAACTTAAAGGGGGATGACCTGCCTGGTTGAAGTATATAAAAGTTTGATCTTGTAGAATGGTGTTCCCCCCAAAAACTCCACTGTAAAGTTTTGCGCGATCTTTCAATCCGATTTGATGTGGGAGCGCCTTAAAACATGATTTTGTAAGCCGCATAGTTAGTGAGTACTGTGTATTTAAAAGTAACATTGGTCAACCACAAATGGGGAAATTTGCTCAGTACGTTCCAAACCAAACATTCATTAGGCCTAAGATTTCAATTCACAGGGTAAATGAGAATAAAATTAGCTTTTTTCAGAGACCAAAATTTTGACCACTTTCGCAGTCAAAACGCAGGTCACACAAATACTGCTTATTTTAATTACAGGAACATACAAAGCGGCCAAGTCCATGAAAATAACACAGAAATATAATTCAAATGTATAGGCCCAATTTCTCTGTGTGGTTGCTACGGTATCAATCAATATTGCCATTGTTATAGGCAAGGCCATGGAAACCAATCGTGCATGTATTTTCCAGCTCTTTCCTCAGCGGGTGAAATGAACACATCGGATTGACTTGTGGTATATGGAAATAAAATAAAACTTGATCTTGTAAAAGGCCTAAGTAATACTATATTTGGTATAGTTTTACATCATTTTGGTACCACGAGAAAGCATTGCCACAGGGATGTAGCTACAGTGGGTGGTGGTGGTGGGTGGCAGAGCCCACCACTCAGCTTTAGAGCCCACCACTAAAGACCAATCTTAACTCTAGAACCCACCACTCAAAGAGCAAAAAATTGACAATTTTAATCATTTTATGCAAATTTTAACAATTCTAGGCATAACATTATGTCAAATTTTCGTCAAATAACACCCACCACTAAAATGTGCTGCTACAACCCTGATTGGACACTCATTATATTTGGCACTAGGAGCCACAAATCTGAGGGATGTCCGATCCGAATCGGTATATCGTATCGTACCGATATTAGTCCGGATCCGGATCGGTGATCGGAAAAGTCTCCCCCTTCTACCGATCGATTAGATGACCGTATACACCATGGCATTCAAACACAGGACATAAACAGTCTGGCGTCAACACAGTATAAACATTTGTTAAAAAAATTCACTATAAACCTCTCACTTATTGTTCTAAAACTCATTTTTTCCTTAGTGTCGCTCTGGGGGTTATGCCAATAATAAACTTTTATCATGGTATGATTCTTTTGTTGCATGAATTCGTGTCTGAATAGCGAGTTACAGCACGAGGACTTCCCCTTACATGTATAGGTAGTATATTTGGTAATTCCTTACACGTGGTCATTCAAAAAATATATCGGTATCGGATCGGTATCGGGCAGATCGGTTTACAAAAATATCGGTATCGGCCGATACCGATAAAACGTAGATCGGACATCACTACACAAATCTTATCAACAGTTGCCAATATTCAGTTGCCTGAATCTCTTGGAAACGGTCAGGTCCGCGGTTTGTATGGGGACACTACGTGACATCTTAAAATTAAATACAGTTTTAAAACAACTGTTATCACATAATTATTTAAGGACTATACATTTTCTGATATACTAGGCAAAGAAAAAAACTGCAGATTTATTTCTTGACTCATTTAGCGCATCTAATATTTGTACCAGGTCCACATAAAATGGTTTAAATTTAAGCTTTCATTTCGGAAAACTTCACAAAGATTCGGCACTGGCTCTTAGTTTGGGAATTACGCGCTAAGGAATCATGACCTTTGCAGGCACAAAGCGTGACCTGCTGTCTGACTGTTCCGGTAAAATCTGGGATTCTGTATGGAGGACAAGGCTATTTAGCGATCAGGCCATGGCCCTTTAATAAGGCCTGTATATTTTTTTTTTTTTTTTTTTTTAATATCTTGTCTGAATAGCGAGTACAGCAAGAGGACTTCCTTACATGTATAGTGTGTATTATGATTTGGAAAATTCCTTACACGTGGTCATTCAAAAAATATATCGGTATCGGATCGGTATCGGGCAGATCGGTTTACAAAAATATCGGTATCGGCCGATACCGATAAAACGTAGATCGGACATCACTACACAAATCTTATCAACAGTTTGCCAATATTCAGTTTGCCTGAATCTCTTGGAAACGGTCAGGTCCGCGGTTTGTATGGGGACACTACGTGACATCTTAAAATTAAATACAGTTTTAAAACAACTGTTATCACATAATTATTTAAGGACTATACATTTTCTGATATACTAGGCAAAGAAAAAAAACTGCAGATTTATTTCTTGACTCATTTAGCGCATCTAATATTTGTACCAGGTCCACATAAAATGGTTTAAATTTAAGCTTTCATTTCGGAAAACTTCACAAAGATTCGGCACTGGCTCTTAGTTTGGGAATTACGCGCTAAGGAATCATGACCTTTGCAGGCACAAAGCGTGACCTGCTGTCTGACTGTTCCGGTAAAATCTGGGATTCTGTATGGAGGACAAGGCTATTTAGCGATCAGGCCATGGCCCTTTAATAAGGCCTGTATATCATTGTGTGTTCAATTGGATTCCCGACTTGGTTTTAATTCCATCTTTGAGAGCTTATTTTTAAAAAAAATTATCTTGATATAATGGTAGCTAAGAGGTTGTTTTATATTTTTGTCATCCTGAGGAAAAGATTAATTATTGCTCGAAATGCAATATGCAAACATTTCCTACACTAAAAGAGCCGACCCTAGATCACATGTTATTGGTGTACAATGCCCATTCCAAGGAAGTGATTGTAAGTAAATCAATGTGAATGAAACTTGTGCAATCACTATATTTTTTTTCCTCTCTTTCTCCCTACAGATGTTAGTTACAACTCCAGAGAAATGGGATGTCGTGACTAGGAAGAGTACTGGAGACGTGGCCTTGACTCAACTGGTCCGTCTTCTCATCATTGATGAAGTACATCTCCTCCATGATGACAGAGGAGCTGTTATTGAAAGTCTGGTTGCTAGGACACTTAGGCAGGTAAGAGTAGCAGGGCAATGGTCTTGATTAGCTTTAGCCTGATGAGGACAAAAACAATCATGGAAAAATAGTTGCTACACTTGATGTAATGTATATTAAAAGGAGAGGGTGAGGTGGCCGAGTGGTCTAAGATGCTGAACTGTCGGCAGGGTATAAGATCGATTGAGCAGCCCTGGTTGGAGCCCCACAAGATTTGGGTTTCATGGTCATACTCAAATAGTTCCTATACGGTTGGAAATTGCACAATTGCATAAGTGTGATTGTGGAATTTTTCCTCGCTTCCCACCCATTGCATAGAATATGCAGGTGTATGCAATGGATGCCCGGCACCTAATTGTTTAGAGAGTCATATAAAGCTGTTGGTCCCGTTTGTCAGAGTAGGGATCATCCCGGGTCTGTTACCTGCACTCATCACACTAGGTACCAGAGTCCCTGCACAAGGCCAGCATGGAAGGGTAAAGGCCTTAATCCAGTATGGAAACATGTTGAAGCTTCATCCTGCTGTGGACTGACATAGCTGATGAAATTATTCTCATGCTAACAACTGAGAATGGAATTGGGCAAGTCATTGTTCATTAGAAAGCTGACTTTAGTTTCTTAACCTATCATTCTCCAACCCTATCATCAAAGTTTGGGGACCTGGTGAGGTGGCTGATAACATGATTCAGATCAACATTGCCTTGGGAGATAGGAGGATCGCTTTTCCTAAATCGGGCAAAGTGTGGCAAGATTTACCAGCTTGATAGGTACTCTCACAAAGATCAAATTTTGAGGACAAATTTACATACCATCAGTGGATTTCAGTTAAAGGTTGCCTTTAGCTAAAATTCGTCATTGAGGGTCATTTCCACTTGACAAAAAGACACACTTAGGAATTTAGCAACCTTATTCAATGGAATAAACCACATGCCCCCTTCGCTTAAAGGTTGCTGAATTCATGTGTGTGTCAGCATGTCACCATTTGGAAACAGTGGCCAATGGGCTGGGGGTTCACTTAAACCAACAGGAGAAGTATTTTGAGAATTACAATTTCAAAAAAAAATCTCAAATGATGGTACCATCATTACACCTAAAAACACTACAAACAATACAACCCCGGAACTTAACCTTACCCTTTGAACATAGTCTTAGTTTTCATGTAATCTTTGTATTTTTCAGGTGGAATCCTCCCAGAGTATGATCAGAATCATCGGTCTCTCTGCAACCCTTCCTAACTACCTGGACGTGGCCAGGTTCCTCAATGTCAATCCTTACAAGGGACTCTTCTTCTTCGATGGCAGATTCCGTCCGGTACCCCTGGGTCAGACGTTCATCGGAGTGAAAGCTACAAACATTCATGCAACAGAGCATGATATGAATTCTGTGTGCTACGAAAGTCCGGGCAATGGTTAGCAAGGGACATAGTAAATGAACTCTCTAAATCAAGTCAAACAATACATGGTGGGCAAAAATGTTCCTCTTTTTGGAGGGGCTTTAGTGATCCAGATCCTCATCCCCTGAGTACTTTAAAAAAAAATGGGATTTTTATATATCTGAACCATTGGCCAGCGGGAATGATAGCTCAATCAGGTAAAAAAAAAAAGGGGGCCGCCTCGACTCCAGTGTATGTTCATCCAAGCGTATAGGCGTGCGTTCCGAGCCCTTTGAGATTTCAGCTACCTTGTAATTTCCCTGGACAAGAAATTACCGCTTATTGTCTCGATTTACCCATGGGATATTTGGGAAGCTGATCCGCTGCGATGGTTCTCTCGATGTCTGTTGGCTGATAAAGGAAAGCACTGATCCCGATCTGCTGCAGCCCTTGAAATGATGCTAATGGGTTTATGGATGGTTGGGCCAATGAATCAGCGACCATTTGGTGACAGCGCTTATAGGCCAATAGCCTAAGGCGCGATCTAAATCTCTGCTATTATTATTATTATTACGGTGTGGTGTGCCTAATCTTACATGCAGACCTCGTCTACTCTAGAAGAAATTCATATTTTTGTATTTTCTTTTTGTCTCGAACTGACATAATTATAACCGGTGTCCTAAGGGAACGAGTTGGCGCAGCGTTTCTTCCCTCGCCTTTCACCATGAGTCCGCGGTGTCGATCCCCGATATGAGGCTCGTTGCGGTGCTTTATGTGATTGGGTTTCTCGATCCATCCTCGTTCCACTCAGGTTTTCTCCGGGTACTCCGGTTTCCTCCTGCTTCTAAAATCGAGCTTCTTGGCATAAATCTGTACTGGTATTATACAAATACTACATGGTTGGAGGGGAAATAGTGCAATCTATTTTCCCGAGGTACTGGCTACAGGCCTACCACCCCGAACCCGAAGGGTGAGGGTGATAGCATGTAGTATTTGTTTATTACACCTTATAAATGTTTATGAGATAATGGGCATAAGAATTTTAACCATATCGTGCTGACTGTAACTTGGCTTTTAAAAATCGCCATCCCGTTTACGCATGTACGAACCTGCCTACATGAAAATCGCCCCAACAACTCGTCCAAGTCGGCACAATTGAGCACTTCAGCTTCCGCAAGAGAACTTCCTTTTTCTGTACACTAGTCTGAAAAACTATTCACAGCCTTCCGGACGACAAATCGCGTGTTTTGTGCATCTTTATTTTGTATTAACGCAGCAATTTCATCGTCTGTCAAAGACGCTGACCGACTACTGGTGGCGGCCATTTTTGTTGTTGTTGTTAACAACAGAGCAAGTTCCTTCTTTCTTGGAGAACCGTAATAACTAAAATGCGTGACTTAACGCTAACAAGGATAACTTTTGCCTCTGTGTACGATGATGTAGGGAAAGTAGTAAAAAATACCGCACAGGAAATAGCTCAAATTCACAGATAGCTCAATTTATCATCCCTGTGTCCAGCGCAATTAACCAATGAAATGAAAGGACTTATGCCTATTATCTCATGAATATTTATAAGGTGTAATAATATGGTTTCTCTGATGTGCTGAGCGCCTTTCATGGCTGCCGCACAGCGCCTTGAGCACGTTTATGTGGATATGTCGCGCGTTAAAAATACACATTATTATTAAAATACACATTATTATTAAGGGACAGTGTGATATGAACATTGCAAAGAACCTTCATGGCTCATAACATCAAAATGCACCATCAGAATCAACTGTAGTTTTGGAAATAATCTTTTCAAGAGGATATGTAGTGATCCATAAACAAAAATGAAGGTGCTATACTTTGTCTTGTCTGAAGTATGAAGTAATGACGCACGCGTATACCCAGTGCCACCTTTCAGTTGCAGTGCACTTGTGCTTGGCCTACGCGCGCGCTGAAAGTCGGTTCAATGTATACACCCGCGTCGCTACTTTGTACTTCGAGCTGGACAGAGTATAGGATCACAAAAGTGCATCTTGGCATAAATCTGTACTGGTATTATACAAATACTACATGGTTGGAGGGGAAATAGTGCAATCTATTTTCCCGAGGTACTGGCTACAGGCCTACCACCCCGAACCCGAAGGGTGAGGGTGATAGCATGTAGTATTTGTTTATTACACCTTATAAATGTTTATGAGATAATGGGCATAAGAATTTTAACCATATCGTGCTGACTGTAACTTGGCTTTTAAAAATCGCCATCCCGTTTACGCATGTACGAACCTGCCTACATGAATTTTTTTTTTTTTTTTTTTTTGTATTTTCTGTCTATAAACTGACAGAAATTATAACACGGTGTCCTAAGGGAACGAGTTGGCGCAGCGTTTCTTCCCTCGCCTTTCACCAATGAGGTCCCGGGTTCGATCCCCGATAGAGGCTCGTTCTCGGTGCTTTATGTGAATTGGGTTTCTCGATCCATCCTCGTTCCCGCAGGTTTTCTCCGGGTACTCCGGTTTCCTCCTGCTTCTAAAATCGAGCTTCTTGGCATAAATCTGTACTGGTATTATGGTTTCTCTGATGTGCTGAGCTCCTTTCATGGCTGCCGCACAGCGCCTTGAGCACGTTTACGTGGATATGTCGTGCGTTAAAAATACACATTATTATTAAAATACACATTATTATTAAGGGACAGTGTGATATGAACATTGCAAAGAACCTTCATGGCTCATAACATCAAAATGCACCATCAGAATCAACTGAAATTTTGGAAATAATCTTTTCAAGAGGATATCTAGTGATCCATAAACAAAAATGAAGGTGCTATACTTTGTCTTGTCTGAAGTAATGATGCACGCGTATAACCAGTGCCACCTTTCAGTTGCAGTGCACCTGTGCTTTGCCTACGCGCGCGCTGAAAGTTGGTACAATGTATACGCCTGCGTCGCTACTTACTTCGAGCTGGACAGAGTATAGGATCACAAAAGTGCATCTTTAATTAGTCCTAATGTTTGTTGTAGTATCAACGTAATTTTAGGCTCAAAAGTAAAGGTAAAACTTGAGAACATTGCTTCATACCACATTTGTTGCAGTTTAGTAAGAAAAGTTTCTAAAGTAAGGAGTAAATTCAAAAGCATTGTTAAACTATACAGGTATCAGTATAGGCTGAAAAGGGGTTTGTTTGGAGGTAACTACACATGTGTGTGTATATGTGTACATATGTGTGTGTGCATGAATGTGTCTGCTTTACAGAGATATACTTGTGTGCCTTTTTTTTGTGTAAAAACGTATCTTGTGTGTCTTTTTTTCCTTGTGTGTCTAGTCACAGAAGACGCTTTTTTAACATGGTTTAGAGGGGGGTAGAGGGGGTGCAGATGGCATTTTTAGTGGTTTTACAAAAGTCACATAAGCATGAACACAGAAGTTGTTTGTAATGGCCACACAAATTGTGTTTGTACTTAAAAAAAGCCACATAAACACGTGTTTGTGAAAGACACACAAGTATATCTCCGTATGTCTGTGTGCATACATGAGTGAGTGTGTGTGTGTGCATGTGTGTGCATCGTGTATAATAAAAAAAAATAATGACATTTGTATAGTGCTTTTTTCCAACTGCTGGCCAAGCACACATTCCTATCAGCACTTAGTTAATGTTCCACAAAACATCTAGGGCCTACCCGAATATTGTTTGTGTCAATGGGCTCTCTACATGGGGCATCAGATCGGCATCAATGTGGTACTTCTGAGATCTGTGTAGACGTGCTTTGGACTGTCTACACGATGCAAATTTGCACGCTGTTACAGCGTGAGTATCGTGACATTTAAAAATAAACATGTAAGTGCATGTATGCAGCACATAACAAAAATGCGATTAAACCGTGGCACTGCACGACGCACTATAAACTGCACTAGAATCGCTTTCCTCTTGCGCACTGCCTACGCTGTACAGTAACACGATACACCCATGTAGACAATACGCAGGCCTCGGAAGTACCACATAGATCCGCATTAATGCGGATCTCTTGCCTCGTGAAGATAGCCCCAATGAGGCCAGCAAGATAAGTGCCTTGCCCAAGTGTACAACATGTTTGCTGCAGTGGGGCTCAAATCCACAACCTTCTGATCAGCCATACAATCTGCTGCAGGGAGTATGTGTGTGTTTGTATGTATGTATGTGTGTGTGTTTGTGTGTACTTACTAAAGTAACATTGTGGGGTTGTTCATTGGTAGAAATGATACGTTGTGGGGTTATTTGACGTCGTGGGGTTGTTCTGATTTGACTATTTGACGTTGTGGGGTTGTTGTTACTATGTTACGATTTGTCCTATAACGGAATAAACTGCAATCTAGTATTGAGGTTTATTCCGTAAAAGAGTAGAAAAGAGGATTTTTCTAGTTTAGTAACTTTATAGGCCTGTGGCGCAATCCTCTTGACTAAGAAAAATGAGTAGTTTAGTAAAAAAAAGAAAAAAAAACTGACAAATTCTTTAAAAATGTCTAAAAAAGTGTCTTTTTAAGAGAAAAAATTCAGAACTATATAGGTTTGAAATTTGTTACTATATAGTTTTGAAATAAGAAAAACACTGACTTTTTAAGAGATTTTTTAGTAAATTTTTTTTTTTTTTTTTTTTGCAGGGAGTATGTGTGTGTTTGTATGTATGTATGTGTGTGTGTTTGTGTGTACTTACTAAAGTAACATTGTGGGGTTGTTCATTGGTAGAAATGATACGTTGTGGGGTTATTTGACGTTGTGGGGTTGTTGTCCTATAACGGAATAAACTGCAATCTAGTATTGAGGTTTATTCCGTAAAAGAGGAGAAAAGAGGATTTTTCTAGTTTAGTAACTTTATAGGCCTGCGGCGCAATCCTCTTGGCTAAGAATAATGAGTAGTTTAGTAAAAAAAAGGAAAAAAAACTGACAAATTCTTTAAAAATGTCTAAAAAAGTGTCTTTTTAAGAGAAAAAATTAAGAACTATATAGGTTTGAAATTTGTTACTATATAGTTTTGAAATAAGAAAAACACTGACTTTTTAAGAGATTTTTTAGTAAAAACCCCACAATGTAGCTTTTGTATGTGTGTGTGTGTGTGTGTGCACGTGTGCATGTGTGTGTGTGTGTTTGTACACGAAAATCTTGATATCAGACTCTTTTGCTTCTTATTGCTTTTTGAAGGTGATGGTGTTTGTGCATGCTAGAAATGCCACCGTGCAGACAGGTATGGTGCTACGTGAGATGGCCAAAAACATGGGTGACAGTGGCATCTTTACAGCAGCACAGAGTTCAGACTATGGACAGGCTCAGAAACAGGTAGGATAACCCTTAAGACCTACAGGTGTCTATATTGTTCAGAGTTCAAACTTTTTCATTTTTTAATATCAAATTTATGTATTTTCTTTACCATTTTTGGACTCATTGTGAAATAAATTTATACAAGCCCAGTCTTGGGTCAGTGCAGGTCATTTGGGCAGCCATCTCAAAAGCCACTAACTTATACATACCTATACATAAGCTACCAGGACTGAAATGGTTAATACCAGGGTTAATGCCACTCAAAAAAGGGTGATTCCGTAAGGTGACCCATCTCACCTACTTCTTTCTGACACGCTTATAAATTTGGAACCTTAACAAATTTAAACTGTGGTTTATTTTGTTAAAGTTTCTGAATTCATAAGTGTGTCAGAAAGAAGTGGGTCAGGTACGTCACCTTATGAAAACACCCCTCAAAAGCATTAAAGGGGATGGCCCGATTTAAAGATATGAAGTTTTCATCTTAATAGATTGGCCTTCACTCCAAAACCCCATCTGTAAAGTTTGGCACCGATATTTCAATCCGTTCTGATGCGAGAGCTAAAAATGTGATTTTGTAAGTCCCATAGAGTACTGTGTAAAATTAATATCGGTCGACCAAAATGGAGCACATTTTCGCTCATAACTTCCAAACCAAACATCCTTTGGCTCTAAGATTTCATAGGGTAATTGAGAAGTATAGTAGCTTTCTTCTGATACCAAAATGTTGACCTTTTCCGGTAAAATATGGGGCTTCTGGGGACGAGGCTAAATCATTACACTGAGCCGATTCCCTTTAAACCAATGTTGACTGAAACATATGCATTTTCCT
>JAMKCH010053412.1:0-25233 GCA_023653785.1 Ophioderma brevispina
TTTGTTCATTTGCAGACTGTGGAGACCAAGTACACATATAGGGCCATTCTTCGGGATGTCACACATGTGACCGATTTTTATTTGTCTCCTATAACAAAACAGTCAGTCTAGCGAAAGTGGAAACATTATTTTTTGTTAGATTTGGACAAAATTTAACCAAAAGTAATGTTTCCACTTTCACTAGATCATTTGTTTTGTCATGGGAGGCAAATAAAAATCGGTCACGTGTGACATCCCGAAGAATGGCCCTATACCAGATGAAAAACCTAACAGGACCACAGTTATGTATTAGTTTCCTTAGATATTAATGACAAGCATTTCTTCTATATTTGTGATGATTTCAGTTCACTATCTTATTCTTAGTTTTCTCTGTTCCAAGAGTGATGTCTAGGAGGTTTCTTGCAATAAAAACACAAAGCCAAGGGAATAAAAAGGGCCACTGTTCTAAAATTGAAATTTCATAGAAAGTAGAAGACTAAATTGGCTTTTCATTTCTACAATTTAACTTATAATATTTACCTTAAAGTGACAGGAGGAGATTTTTTTAGGATAAAAATTTGTCTCAAATTTCACTGGATCGGTTGTAGACCACCTACCGAGAACGTTTCGAAGGTTTATTAGACAAACAGGTGCAAAAGAAAATGGCAAACCTTGTTTTGAACTTGCCTGCCATCGTAATCGTTCCCCATAGAAAACCATGCTTTGACTTTCTGTCGTGCGACAGAAACTACTAAACAATCATCTCATTATATAAAGACTGCGTATTCAGCTTATTCACTTCAGGCGTGATCTAATACATTGGTAAGCATTCCAAATATGTAAAAAACCGGGGTTCGAAAAAAATTGGGGGCGCTTCTTCCTGGAAATCTCCTCATGTCTCTTTAAGTGTGTGAGTAACACAACCACTATTTTCTTTTGACACTTGCGCTCTTCCCTATTAAAAATTCCCAATACCTTAGTGAGTACTTTAGCCAGTTCATCATGGGTGATGAATCCATCACCATTTATGTCCATTTTCTTGAACGCCTTTATAAGGTCATCGCTGGTAGTCGGCTTGATTTCCCTCATTACTGCACATACCTCATCATAAGTTATTTTCTCTACAAAAGGATGCAAACATTATATAGATTTTAAAGATATATTTCATGATTCCGGCACCTTCTGTTTTATTCATATAGTGCACTAGTTGTGTGTTATTTTATCAAATTTTTGCATTGACTTAAAGGCATTATCAGTGATTTGCAAAATCAGAAAATCGAAAAATTCATCAAAAATCAGATTTTGTATGTCTGTAACAAGAACATGTATATAGATATCCTACAAGTTATAAGACCAAAAGACCCCAAATAAGGGCAAAATTAAGCAATATTGTGGTATGAACTGCTGTTTTCTCCATTTTCTGGCAATTTAGTTGGGGAAAAAGGATGAGAAGTCCACGGACCGACCCTCACTTATAAGCTATTCCTTGCAAATTTCAAATATTTTGCCTCTTCGAGTGGCTCCTGATAAAAACGAAGGAACATTATGTACTTATTGTCTTGTCCAGTCCCGTACTGATTTGAAACTTTCTTGGAAGGTTCTTCCCGTCTGCTTAAAACTAAAATATCAAACCAAACATTGAATTCCAGAATGAGGAGACTATTTTTTCAAACTAAACACAAAATCAAAAGTACGTTCCCCCACAAAAGAACTTACTGTAATTTCCAGGATATCTGTTTTTAACTGATGCAAAACCTAGTAAAAGGTTATAGCTATGCGTTGTTAGGAAGCGGTGTGTGAAAATGAGAGGACGCGGGTACTTCACGGTGAATGAGCACAAATTAAAGAAAATGAGGCCTTTTTAAAAAATGCCAAAAAAACGTCAATCATGAGACAGGCGTGCCAGCTTCCAACAGGCAATTGCAATTGCCCTATCCTGGACAAATAACCTGGGCATGGATTAATTATTGCAATCCCAGGTGGACTTAAATTACCATATTTATACGTATGCTTTGTGGTTGGGTATTGCAGTGAGTGTTGTGGTCAGGAAATTTATTGGTTGTTTATAGGCTACATTTTGATACCAGGTCCTTTGGTATGATGTGTTTCACCCATCAGAATCTTAGAAGCTCAGGTGATCGAGTATGATTCAAAAGAAAATGACATATGGGGCAACCTGGGGGGATTTTAATCCGCATTTCATTACAAGTTGTAACACAGTGAAATATGGGACATGAAAAACCACTCTTTTGCAATTTTTTAAAAGGCCTCATTTGGTGTTTAAATTGCTCATTCAGCCGTGAAGTAAGGGATTTCCTCTCATTTTCACAACACTGCTTCGTAACAAACAAGCTATAATCTTTACTGGTTTAACCTTTAAAAAATGAACCTGGAAATTATTGTAGGTTATTATGGGGGGGAACTTACTTGTAGTTTGTGTCTACTAGGATGTTGATGGAAATAAGAGACTATTCCATCTCAGAAACCACACCTGCATGCAATTTCCTCTATTCTCTCTTATGTATTTAAATGACATATATTGCAATAAGCAATGTAGCATACCTTGGGATAAATGTTCCTTTGACCTGATGCCTTCTTGCGGATTACCCACAATAGCCATATGCCGACCTGCACTCATTGTAGAACTCTCTCTTTACTCGCCCGTGCACTGGTTCTCTCCTGAAGGAGTTGCCGTGTTACTTCGAGACTTGTCACGGACTGCTACAGAAGCCAGCCCTGCGGTGTAGGTCATCCTGGCTAGTAATAAACACTACAGGTTGTGAGTAGAAGCACCCTAATAAGCAGGAATATTAAAAGATGATGGACATTGCTTTAATGGTGCTTGTTTCGATTTATGCGTATTGTGTTCTCTACTTGATATGAGAGCCTGGCACTTGCAATACACCCCGTCAAGTTTTTACCGTGGGCAAACAAAATTGCGGTTTTGATGGTAGAACCATAAGCATGTTGCAAAGCCCTATAAATCTCTGCTAATTTGATGGTTAACCACTAAAATGGAGGTTTTTTTATAGTCTGGGGGAATGACAATGCGATTAGAGGCTCAAAAAAACAGGTCGGACAATGAGAAACATTACGCCCTTTAATCTGATACAAAATCGATCACTACTTCGGGTAAATCAGGGGGGGGCCCCAAAAGGCGGATCGGAACACGTACCTTAATGATTAACATGTTGACAAATATTCTGACTTGGACCATAGCAGGCAATCACATGCCTTTTTGAATCACTTTAAAGCCCAGCCATAACATTTTTTTAACGCCTGTGTAGTCTTTGTGAAAAAGACGCCTCAAACCAGTATCGCCGGAAGGCGTTGTGTCTTAGACTTCGGCGAGCGTGGAGCGAGGCATCTTTGCACAAATAGAGATAGTTTTGTGCAAAGCATTATGTGTCAATCAAATATTATTGTGGTCATCAAATGGGAGATTGTACCAATAACATACTGACTAGAGGCGTCGAGTCTGATGAAATTGAAAAGGGAATTAAAAATGTCACCTACTACAACTCAAATTTATATGCATGCATAATATATAAGAGTCCCTTGACGCCTTCACAATCATACTAGAATCAAATTAAGATATCTTGTGTGTACGTACATCCTAACACAGCTAAATCAGAGTCACTACAATCTGTAAACAAAACTGCGGTCAGCCCCAAAATAACGGGCGCAAGGGCGCAAATTTGTGCCAGTAGATCCGGCAAATGCGCCGGGAACGGCCCAAATAAAATTAGTAGCCAGGCGTAAATGTACATTGTAAAATGCGCCCGTGAGCTAAATATTCAACAGGAACACTTATAAAAATGTCCGTGATATTTATTAGTTGCGATAGATAATGGTATCACTGTCTTTGGTATTCTAGTGGTGTATTTTACCGTGTTTGACGTTGAAAAGAGCTAAAAAAATCATGTATTTTGTCACTGAGAACACGGTACAGTAGCCGGCAAAGTGACGTAAAAACAAACCTCAGCTTAGTCAGCTACAATTTGAATCCCAGTCAAGCTTTGCTCCCACTATCCGTACACGTGGTGAGAAAAGATATTGATATCCAGCTGAAAGATATATTTCAGCGTAACGTTTCATACACGTTCTCTAATTGGTCGCAAGAGTCCTAATACATCGGAGACCAATCAAACAGATCTAATGGATGAAAATATGACGTCATACAATCTTGTACAAGGGACAGGTAGTGCGCTTCATGGTAACAATGAAAGTTTTGGCTGCAAATATATGCATTTAACTTAGTCATTAAAATAAACTTTTTTTTTTCTTAGCATAAAAGTTATTAAACTACTTTGAAAATATTTCAATTTCGTAAATTAATCAGTTATATTATTTGGCAACATATATGAAAATTGACCATGGTAGAACAGTGTAATAAGGACAATGGATAAGTTTTTAAACGTCCATTAGTACAAAAGAATAGGACTCTGGACAATTCAACTGCTTATAACTTCTAAACGAAGCACTTTTGAAAACGCCCAAAACAAACCACCATTAATGAATTGGACATTTTCAAGTGTTCAGAATCATGTCATAGACAAATATTCACGGGCATTGTGTTACATCTAACAATATAATAGGTCTTCCAAACAATCCAGATTCAGTGACCAATGGGCACTACCATGGTGACCATGCAGGTACGACTGGAACACCGCACTTGCCTGTAAAGTTACTACTGCACTATGACCGAGGACTAGTTAGGGGTTCTGGTTCATAGAAACATTTCAGGCTTCCGCTCAGGTGGTGCTTTAGGGACTTGCCAGTGACCATAATAGGTCTGCAGGATGTAGTGAAGGAGGCTGGTAAGTTGGTAAGTCACCAAGAATACTAGATTTTTAACCCTTAAGATGAACTGCACCCCTGTTAAAAAACATCTTAAGGCGGCCCCCTGGACATCCAACTAAAGCCTGAGTGTGATAATGTAGTAAACTTACGTAAAGGAAATGTGTATCCAAATGTTTAGTGTGTTAATTGTTACTGTATTAAGGTTAAGGCGCGAAAATAAAAAAAATTCCTGTTTTAGGCCCGACCGACCTGATTTTCAGTTTTGCAAGATTTTTTTTGTTTTTTGCCAAAAATCATGTAAAATCAGCCGGTTTTAGCCAAATTTATAAATTTGCAAATATTTTTAGAAAGATTTTGGCCTATTTTAGGCCAATTTTGAGCTCCAGAAAAGAAAAAAAAATAAAAAAATTCGGCCGAGCCGATGCCACCTACTCGAAAGGTCCGCTCGACCATAAAACAGGGTTTCTTTTTTCATCGCCCTAAGGTTAATGTTTTTTGTTTTTTTTCATTTTATTACCTGTACTTTGGTTTGGCATGAGTGGGGAAAAAAAAACATACAGAAATGGTATACCAAACCCAAACACCCATAGCATAATACATTGTATACATTTAATTGTACAGGTTATCACACAAAAAGCAAAACAAATGATACAAAAAACACCGAGACCACAAAAACACTGAACAGCAGACAAAAGACAAGGACAAAAAAACAAACACACACACACAACAACAACAAGAAAATCCTGGGCGTGGATGCCCATAAAGCCAAAAATATATATTTTTTAAGAATTGATATCATCGTCATCCAAACTGAAAGAATTTTTTAAAAATGCGCTCAGATGTTATTATTATGCTCTGCAATTTTATATTCAGTTTTAAATTAACCCTTACCAACTTAAGAAAAGCCTGAAATTGGGGTGTGATTGTTGAAATCGACATGTACAACGGTGAATATAAAATTTCAAAGAGAAGGAAGAGAAATTAAACATGAATGATGTTCAGTGGAAGTGGCATCCACACCAAACATTACTGAATCTACATTATCACCAGTTGTCTTCCTAATAAAAGTGAGGTTTTCCCACAATCCAGACATTGTATTACAATCACAAAACAAGTGTGACAAGAGTTTCAATAGAATTCTTACAGAAAAAAATCATAGAGGGGAGTCGATTTTGCCAATTTTATATAGGAATGGTGTGGCAAATTGCCCTGTGAAAAATTTAAAATAAAATGACCCTAGTTGGGTCTCAATAGTACATTTGAAATTATTTATTATGAATGGAACCCAGTCAATGGCCCCTCAAGTTCAAAAAGTCCAGCCCAAAGAACCCCTAGCTTAAAGGCCCTATCATGAGATTCAGTCTATATTATTAAGCATGTTTTGTTATTTGTTCACATAAAAAACTCGCAACCACTTATCAAAATGTTTAAGGTAAGGTTAATGATAAAAAGGACTTGGGGGTAAAATCAAGTATCGTGACTGTGTATTTGATTTTTTTTGAAATTGCCCCTGGCTCTCAGGAAATTGCCCCTGGTCTCAGGAAATGCCTGGTTCATGCCTATTCCCAGGGAACCAGGAGCAACTTTGTAAAAAAAATGCCTGGTTTGCCGCTGGCTTAGTTTGAGGCTTGACGGCGTCAAACTCGAAAGGGTTACTGTATGTTATAGTTGGTACCGTAGTCTGCTGAGCCTGGACTCCTCATAGGACAATGTCATAAATGCATGAACTTAATCAAAGGAGGATTCACATCTGTTAAGAAAAACGTCCCAATATTGGGACTAAGTGGTACCGATAACATAAATCCTTGGCTTCAATCCAACCGCCACTCCGATTTTGGCATTTATGATCACTATTACACACCTCAACATAAACTTCTTTCCCTATTAACCCTAACGCGGCCGAGAGGAAATGAGAGGCAACGAAAACGCGGTACCGGTCGGAAATGCTTTTCGCTGGCATCTGAGCCGTCAACAACTATTTTGGTCGCGCAAATGACTATCATGGCTCTCATTGCATTCTGGGCCGTCATACCGGCAAACACGGACGCGGAGTTTTAGTTGCAACTGGGCGTTCTTCCGAAAAATGACGCGATGGTTTTCGTTGCATTTGGCCGTCTTCCCGGAAAATGACGCGATGTTTTTCGTGCATCTGGCGTTATGGATGGAAATGATTGGAGCTTTTTGACTGCATTTCGGACGGTTGGCCCGCAGAAGGCGCAATGCTTTTCATCAGGCGGGGACACTGTACAAATGCCATAGACAATTTCGAGTTTCGATTGGTGATAGCGGCCACCCATTTCGATAAGCTATTGGGTAATTATGATTAAACGTTTTCATGACGTAAACTGGAGCAGGACGTGATAATAGCGCAACGCACGACTATGATGTAGCGTAATAGCGCCTATCACGACTGGTGCGAAAAACTATAAGCTACAAATTTAATGCAGATCAGTGTGTTATTATTTATGTAGTTATTTATTTTATTATTAGTTTCCCCTGTTTTTATTGCATTTTCACGCGATGTTTTTCGTGTGCACCTGGGCCCTCTTCCGGTAAAATGGCGCGATGATGTTTCGTTGGATTTGGGCCGTCTTCCGGGAAATGGCGCGATGTGTTTCGTTGCATCTGGGCCGTCTACGGAAAATGGCGCGATGTGTTTCGTTGCATCTGGGCCGTTATTGACTTTACGTTACTAATTCTGTGCGGGAAAAACGGCCGAGAGATGCATGAAAGAAAGCTTTGGCTCTCGTTGCATCTGGGCCGTTTTTTAAAAATAAAAAATAGATTGGCTGTCGTTGCCTTTGGGCCGTCGGCCGGCAAAACGACCCGGTCCGGGTTAGGGTTTAAAAAAATGGGACAAATCTCCAAGTGAAACGGTGATTGAAACTCTTCGCCCGAAAAATTCCCCTTTGCTCATGGGCGCAGCCATATTTGATTTGACATCTGCTTCGGCCAAGAGTTCGGATTTCCGATGGTTCCCGACAATTTTATGAGTTTTTGTAACAAACCAAGGCACTTACCCGACATTATCATGATTTAGTTCGTAAATGTGGAAGTCCGTGAGTGTTTTTGTCCGTATGCATTTTTGCCATCCATCCCCACTTCTTATTGACAGGGCGATTTTCGTGAATTTTGTGGGAATTTTTCGCCCTGGTCCACCCGTTTACACGGGCGACGATTTGAGAAAACTTTAGGGGCGGATCGGGGCCCGTCGCCTCGCGTCTATTTGTGCCTTGTTAAGCTGATATAGATGAATTTGATCCATAACCATATTTAGGGGAGACCTATTAACTTTGAATGGAAAGATTAAACTTGATGCTCAACTATAAAATAGTAATAACCAATGATCGTGGACCCCAACGACAGTATCGCCAGGAATGGGGGGGGAACGGGAATAGTCATAGTGTCGCTGCGGGTGGGTTTTCCACCCGCAGTCTATGCTACAGTATGGTAAAGAAAAACTATAAGCTTGGCATCAAAACATCACCAGACCCGAGTGCGGGCTAGAGGTCTGTTTCTAAAAGGATGGTTTTACTAGTGTATTATGTTATGACGTCTCGTAGACGTTCTAAGGGCAGAAAATTAACCTTTCAAACACAAATAAATGAGCCTTGTGCACAAATGAGTAAAGTATATATAATAAACAGTTTTAATGATCTTTACTTGATGTGTTAAGAATTTGGTATGTGTCCAAAACAAAATTAACAATACACAATAGTTAAGATTAATTATGGTTTACTAGTGTCCTGTGTTGAAAGCGTTGCAGTTCAACGCTGATATGTCCTCACAGCTAAGAATCCAAAATGACCAGCGCAAAAGTTCATACAAAACTCCTCAGGGATTATTTCCAAGGGAATCTATCTCAGTCCTGAAGGTAATCTAGTCCAGAAGTAAGACGAAAAGGAAGGATAAATTACGTCCCTCGACGATATAAATCCACAGTCCAAGTAATCACCACGGATTTCTATCTGTCCACCATTTGGCATCTTTTTGATCCCACAGCACTTTCGGCTTCAACCAAAGACGGGGACCAGTTTAGAATAATGACAGCACTCTGCTCACATGGAATTGAAACATATAATAAATCCTGGCACTGGTGTGAAGGAATAAAATCTACCATTATTGTAGATTTAAAAACTAGCTATCCATACTGTTTAGCTGATTGCACACTGCTGACCTGCGAGACTTAGCTCAACTCTCCTATATATACTGGACGTCCACAAAAATCCCCAGTCTAAAAATAGGACATTACATCATCTTATGCATAAACATGGACCTTGCACCATCAAATCGATTCCAATCTTAAATTACATCACTTTCAAGATATAACTTTGTGGGGGAATTTCCCTGTCTCGCCATGTTTTATCTTAAAGCATAAACAAGTCTGACTCTAGTTACTAAGTTTAGATCTTGGGGAATTCCCCATTACCCTTATTGTGCAATCTAAAACAGTGCAGCCTGCAGAAACAACTCTAGGGAATCCCTTCTTTTCTCTCTTTTATAGTAAAAAAATACTTTTTCGTGAGAAATCTCTTCTCAAATAAAATTGAGAAGAAAAATACTACTTTAAAAGTGTAATCAGAAAAATGGAGGCCATATAACATCCTCCCCTTAAAAAGACTAATGTGAGATGAAAAATGAAAATTTGTCCAAAATCTGGCTTTTACTTTAACCATTTGTGGTAATTTACATACAGTTTACACAGGTGCAAAGTTACCCCTTTTTATTATAATGTTCTGCATTTTGGCTGTTCAGATCAATAAATAAAGTTGTAATCTTTCAAATTTTCTGACACAAAATTTAGGCAGCTTTGGGAAAAGGCATATGCCAAGACTTATCTGTTCCTTGGATATGTCTTATGTCCAGATTGTATTCGGTAGAGTACACTCCAAAAAGGGTTGATGAATTTCTTGTCAGGTGGAGTTTTTAAATTATCATCCACAAAATTATTGAAATACAATTCATAAATTAGTATTGGATACATTGTTCCCCAATATGCCATCAAATGGGCAGTTGACTGGAATCTGACTTTCCAGTCTCACTTCTACCTGGCTCACTGTGATGCTGCAATTTGCGTTGGCTCTGAAATCATACCTCAATGTCATGGGTTATGACATGGGTTTCACTGGGTATACATAGGTAATATGTTTTCCCACTCATGACTTAACTCTTTCAATTACCTGTTGGCTTTGTGGGAGATGGCCTAATTTCTGGTCTAAATGGAAAGGATGTCAGAATTTTGTAATTTGACCCCCATACTCATTTTTGTTTTACTGCGTTTGTTCAGATCTAAACTCTGTGATGTCACCATTGTACACTCATTCACAATCTAGATGACAATTACAACTGCAGGCTTTATGCCATCATCTCTTTCATTATATTCTATTGAGCATATTTAGTCTATAATGTCGACTCTTACAGTCTACTGTGTTTGATCACCATAAGTCAAAGGGCTCCACTTTTTTATCAATCTCATATGGTATGAATACTGGCTGCAAAGGATTCCCTGTATTGGAAAAAGTGCCAGACCTTTGTCACCCGGCCTGATTACTCTGTTCCTAGCATCTTTGTCATACCATGTTTTTAATTTTGCCTGGACTCGTTGAGATTTTGTTTGGCCATTTCTGTGGCTCTTTGGAGCCTAGTCTGAATTGAGACCACATAGTCTAACAAATTTAAATCAGGATTTTCACACAACCACTTTTCTTTCAGTAGTTTCAAGGGTCCCCTAACTTTTGCCAAACACCAAACTCAAATGGCACTAACTAAATCACAAGGACTCTTGTACCGCCTCCCTGGTAGCAAATAAACAGGAGATGAAACTCCTCATCCCATCCCTCTCAAATTCAAAACAATAGGTTTTGTCTTGTTTTCATGTTTGGTGGTGACCTTTCTAGGGCACCTTGTGGATTCTGGGTGGTATGTGAAGAGAAATGTACTGGAATTCCCAAACAGGTCCATAACGTGTTGGAAAAAACCTGACATGAAATTTTGATCCTTGATCAGACTGAATTGATTTTGGAGGCCTAACTAGGGTGAAAAAACTTTGTTAGAGCTTTCACTTATACTCTTGTGCCCTAATATTTCTCAAGGGTATAGGCCTCAGGGAATCGTGTGGAAGGACAAATGATGTGTCAGTTAAATACTGATTTCCTGACTTGGTCTTTGGAAGTGCCCTACGCAATCTATTAACAGCCCTACTAAATGGCTCATCAAATGCTGGATTGGTTGCAAGGGAGCAGTAGGAATTTTTATTGGGCTTGCCCACCATTTGAATGTGTACAAGTCTTACAATACTCAGACAAATCTTTCTGAGTGTAGAGCCACCAAAAAGACTCATAATTAATGGTTTTTCTAACACCTAAGTGTCCTGCCATGGGACTATGGCTATGCCTATCACTTCCCTCCCTATGGTATACCTTTGGCACTAAAATTTGATGCACAACCTTCTATTCCTCATCTACAAGTGCATAGGGTGGCCGCCATTTTCTCATGGAGGAGCACTCCATTTTGCTTGTAGAAACATACAGAATTTGCTCGGCTTCTTTTGCGACATGCCCTCTTCACCTAATTTCATAAGGCTGGGTCGTGTGTCTCATTACCAGCTGTCATGCTTAAAGGTCTCCTTTACAGTCCCTAATCGATCATGATCAGCGGCTGGATTTTCATTGTTTTACCAGCTTGTCACTTGGTCTGTGCTCAGGGGGCTGGATTTTCACTAACAGGGAATTAGTCTCCCCTGAAGAGGGAAGATGACCTCCAAATTCCTCATGTTGAGAGAAAAGTATCCTATAAATTTGGGACCAAGTCATCCTCAACGTCTTTCCTATATGTGTGAGTAGTTCTGATCATACTGATCAATGTTTCTGTGAGGCTTTTTGGTCATGACCAGTGACTGCACATGTGGGAAAAGTCGGTTTCATCATCAAAATTATCACTGCTACAGGGAACATGGGAAACTATGGGATCGGGGAGTACTTTTCCCCCTGCCAATTCATTCCCTAACACTGGATACCCCCTTTTACTGGGAGTTCTTGTCGAACACCAATTGTGACAGTCCGAAACAAGTATGATTTTCAAATTCATTTTGTGAAGCGGGACAAAAATACAATCCATACCTATCCCCCTGAATCAATGCACTAGCTAGTTCCTGTGGAACTCTCCAATATCAAAGGGAGTGCATCTCCAATATCATGGACTGCGCAGCACGTTTGTCCCCCATGATTCTAATGGGTTTTGGATCTAAAACTATCACTACAAGTGACACAAATCCCTCAAAACAAAAAGGCTTTAAAGTCATCCCTTATTTTTCTGTTGTCATTCCCTTTGTGGATTTCTTGTTTCTGAACAGAAAGAATGAAAACTTTGACCTCAAAGTAAACTGCAACAACCTATTGGTTTTGACTTACTTTTGGCTCCCTCCCTTTTGGGTGGATAGACATGTATCTCCCCAACACCGTGACCTTGTATGTCTTGGCTTCTTACAGTTTGCATGTGAAATGTGATTTGGGTCCATCCATGTTTCGGATTAGCACCATTATTTCTTTATCCCCTTTTAATGGGAACATGACTGGGATTTCCCCTCCTGAGTGCTTCCATGAGATGCTTTGCTAGAACCAGACATTGTTGTATTTGTTCTTTGTACCTAGGTTAAATTCGGGATAGTCATAACTAGTATGACTTAATTGTGGTCATGCATAATCGTCGGCCTTTTACGGCTGCTTCACGCAAAACTGTCAAATTTTGTTTTAACCAGATGTGTTTTGATATCGGGATGTAGACACGGTTTTGAACTCTTCAACTAAATCAAAATCCCTAGTTGACAAAATTGTGCAAGAATCTTTTGAGAGAAGCCAGCAACGATCAAACATTTGTTTCCTTACACGGGCAAATTCAACATGGGTCGGTCATTCTTTTTCTGACCAGCACCTGAATTTTTGTCTGTATGACTCTGGCACCAATTCATATGCTTGAGCACTGCCTGCGTCAACCTATCCTAATAATACATTCTGTCTACTGACATGGCCGAATATATTCGGGCTTTACCATGAACACGACTGTAGCAACAAGGTCCAAATCCGCTGGGCATTTCAAGCCTTAGCAATTTTCTCAAAGTGTACGAGTATGTCTAATTCTTGTTCCTGAAATTTTGGAACAGGCGAATTTTTCCGCCGCATCAAAACCAGATTTATTGGAAGAGTCTGATATGAGCTAGCATTGTGTTTCAATTTTCTAACTCTAGTTGAGCTCTAGCTCTTTCTGTTCATCTCCATTTCAATTCTTTTGTTTCATTTCATTTTGCAATTCCCTTTATTTTTGTGGCTTTCTTTTTGAGCTGCATTTTGCAATTATCTTTTTCCAATTCAATTTCCTTTCTCTAATTTCTTGTTCATTCAAGTTCTTTAATTTGTCGGCATCACTTGCGCCCTGTCCCAGAACCTTTCTATCTTTTCCAAATAAGAATATCCCAAAACACTTCCTGGGCCAAACTTTTCAATCAAATATTTTTGATGACTTGCGTTCTCTAGCATGTTTTGCCTCAAGTCCTAAATGCTTGGCTAGTTCATTAAATCAGGCTGTCTCGCTCTCCAAACTTTCCCAAGTTATTTGCCCTATGAACACTGCTGGATCAAACTCCATTGTTTTTTTGAGTATTGATACTCTACAACACAATATAAACTACAATGGTAGTACATGTAAATACACACAAAATTTTGTATGACTAAAATGTGCACAATGTTTATATATTTTTCACACTTTTTAAATGTGTAAATTCTGAAACAAAAAGGCTCAAATTTATCTCCATTCAATTCCCGGGAAAACGAGCCCCAATTCTGTTATGACGTCCTGTAGACGTATAAGGTCAGGAAATACCTTTCAAACAAAATTAAAATGAGCCTTGTGCACAAATGATTAAATTTATATAATAAACAGTTTTTAATGATTTTACTTGATGTGTTCAAGAATTTTTGGTATGTCCAAAACAACATAGATTACCACATTAGTTAAGATTACTATGGTTTACTAGTGTCCTGTGTTGAAAGCGTTGCAGTTCAAGATGATATGTGCCTCACAGCGAAGACTCCAAAATGACAGCGCACAAGCTCATACAAAACTCCTCAGGGATTATATTCCAAGGGAATCTTCTCAGTCCTGAAGGTAATCTTGCCAGCAGTTCAAGACGACAATGGAAAATTAGTCCCTCGACGATATAAATCCCACATCAGATAATCACCACGATTTTCTATTCTGTCACATTTGGAATCCTATTTTGATTCCCAGCACTTTCGGCTTCAAAGAGGACAGTTTAGAATTTGAGAATAATTACAGCACTCTGCTCACCTGCGAATTGAAATATAATAAATCCTGGCACTGTGTGTGAAGCATAAAATCTACCATTATTGTCGATAAAACTAGCTATCCATACTGTATCGCTGATTACAACTTAATGACAAGAAAACTTCATGCTTTCAAGAAAACATAAGAAAACAATAAAAAAAATCCCAGTATAAAAATAGACATTAAATCTTCTTATGCATACACATGCCCTTCACACAAATCGATCACAATCTAAATTACATCACTTTCCATAATAACTTTGTGGGGAATTCCCTGTTCTCGCAATGTTTAGTCTTTAAAAGCAGATAAACAAGTCTAGACTCAGTTACTAAAGTTAGCATCTTGGGGAATTCCCCAATTCCCCGTATTGTGCAATCTAAACAGGTGCAGCCCGCATAAACAACTCTAGGGAATCCCTTTCGCTCTTTGATAGTGAAACAAAAATACTTTTCCCGTGAGTAAACTCTTTCAAATAAAATAAAATTGAGAAAATAATACCTTTAAAAGTCTAATCAGAAAAAATGGAGGACATAACAAACATAAAAATGGAAAAAACAGATACGAACACGGGTACTGAGTTACAGTACGTTCGCAATAAGATTTCCAATTTTTCCTGAACTCAGCGAAGTTAAACTTTGCAGAAGGATAAACTTGTACTTTGAAACTTATTACTCCCTCAAGTACGTCCATGAAAGCACGTGTATCTCATGATTCATATGAGATTGTTGATGTCCATTTTCACTTACTTATTTCGGAAAAAAAAAATGAAATTGTCCTGTTCTAACTCTATGCCTCCACAGACCGGATCGTAGATTAGAAATCGCAAGAAGAAGGGAATCATGGGATTAGAGGCAAGCCATGGCGAATACGCATTCAGTGATTTTGCGCCGGTGATTCTGTATTTCCTTGACAAGATGGTAAGCCACACCCTCTGCGGAGATATCTAGACAAAAGTTGTCCGGGCGCTCCTTCTGTTAACATGAATGACTAAATGCCGTTTTTACGAAGAGGTTTCTTGCCATGTTTTTTTTTGGTGGTGTTTGTGTATTGCTTCGGAAGAGAAGTCTCTAGTACCAATTCTGTGGTGGCAACCTGTCATCATTGCCTCATGCGATCGATTGGTTTTTTGTGGCCGTATGATTTCATGGACTAGTCAGAAGATGGTAGCCAAGAAAGACAAATTTAGCCGGCGTCATTGTTTTAATACAAAAAAGCAAAGGGTTATTTCTGAATTGTTAGGCCAGCCCGATTTCACAATTTCCGATTCTATAGACCAGCTCCCTCTTCACCGAGGCCACCAAACTTTGTTTTTTTTTTTTTACTCGGAGGCAACGCATAAATACTTACCCACATATACCCGTCCTAAATAGTACTTTTTTTCGTATGGGCGGGCCGGCAGCGTCTAAATATGTGTTGGAAACGGGATTTTGTTCTCGGTGGTGTGCATTTGTTTTACGTGTGTACGACTTTCCTTTAACTCGCTTTTATTATGCTTCCGGTTTCATTCTGGACTTCAACTCTGTGGTTGAGAAATCGCTCCCTCCTATTTCTTCTTGAATTTTACACTTTGTGATATCAAATTGTAAAACAAATGGTTATGTACAGTACTGTAAGCATTGCAAGAATGTAATAAATGCATGTTGAGTGCACATATGGACGGGTATTTTGGTCTTCTGTATAACCTTGCAAAGTTTGATGTTAATTAAGGGGACACTGTCTTTGGAAATTTTCAGAGGAGCATTAAAGCTCATCGTGGCTCCTTGAGGCGAGCTGAGAAAGAGCTTTTTAAAAGCTCCCAAATCTGGCTGGAGACGAGCTTTTACAAAGCATAGACGCTGCATAGAAGCATGGCAAGCAGGACCGGGCAAAGAGTTGGGACCCGAGCAGGAAGCTATGCATTTCATTCAGGTTCTGTTTGTAGTGTAGCAATAAGCATAGCATGGTAAGTTCTGCAATCAAGTGTAACAAGTTAAGCTAAATGACTTAGACGTCACTCAAGATTTAAAATCAAATTACCAATGATGTAGATGGTTATCATTCAAGTGTATCAACTTTCAAAGAATTATTTACCCAGGCCTTGAAACTCGAACATGAGCGGAAATTTTTTTTTAAATTGAAACGGATCTCTAGTCGGACTAGGGAGAGGGTAAACTGGGAGGCACGAACAGTCAAAACATATCAGTAACAAATAGCTAGAAGCTATAGTCGGGCAACAGTCAGTCAATTTCGTCAGAATTATCTAAAAACTAATTGGGAGTAAGCTCAATTTTCATTAATAATGGCGATTCCCGATGCTTGATAACGTATCCATCAACGTGTGTCATTGTCCAGTCGTTCCTTACTTGTAATCGGGCGACGCTTTCCCCCGTCCCGTTTCATTTTTTGATCTTTGACAGGGTGTCGTGCATAGTTTACAATCAATTTGACCACGAAGGTGGTACCGTCTATCGTGTCTTCATTTCGAAAATATTACTAATTTCTACTTCCGTATGGTTGTAAGACCGCCTCAACTCTTTCGCCCGAGGGGCCATCGTAGCTATCAAACTCAGCTCAATCAAAACAAACCATGTGCGATAAAAAAGTGCTAAGGTTTAATTACGACGTTTACTTCATGCATTTACACATATCCGTGTTCATTTTTTCGTACACCGTCCTGCGGTATTTTCCATTGCTGGAAGTTCCGATACATTTGTGGTGTTAATAATACCCGCAGATTTTTTCTCTCGGCACCGATTTACCAGGCCGTTCACACTATCTGAAAATTTGCGCGTAACTGGTAAAGCATAGTGTTCCCACAAACACTTGTGCTTTAGAAATTTGGATTATGCTTATTAATGAATTGCGCCACTAATTAATGACGTCACCGACCGCCGGTGACCGTTCGTGAAACCAAGAAGTGTGCTTGATTCCTCAATCATGCTCAGAGAAGTTTTTTATGAATGAATCCACAAGGTCAATTGTACCCTGCGCAGTTTTTTTCGATGAAATAAAATTTTTTCCATCAATACCTTACTGATCCTCCCATCAAACGAAACGCCACCCGTTTGCATTTTTGGTGAAAAATCGATGCTTTCCCCATAGAATTTATGAATTTTGACATCGAAAAACCTGTACGGGATCTTTTTCCCCCCCCTTGTTTAAATTTTCGATTAGGTACGAAAAGGCCACGACTTATGATCGGTAAACTACAGCACATATACTGCGTGAATGCAGTCATTGCTTTCAGGTCGGGTTTTTTGTTTTAGAGGTCGATGCAATATTCATCTGTGTTTTCCGAGGAAAATTTCAGAATTGTATTTTCCCCCGTCGTAACCGCACACGTGACCATCGTTGCGCAGTATCAATGTTGCAATGATGTAATAAATACTGTTTTGAAATAATTATAATATTTTCATATATTGGTTTACAAGAAATAAAAATGTCTCATTTTTCCCTAATTATTTTATTAGAGTGTTTCTTGGTAGACCTTGTATGGAATACTTACTTTGAAACGTAATATATTTTGCATGTGACATGCCCTCAATAATCCCCATCTCGGTCCTGATAACCTACATTTCGGAATCATGCCGCATACCTGGGTTGGCCCCTGGGATGTTGCCATCTTGCGCGTCAACCACTGACAAACATTTGACAAGGCCAGTGGCTGGGGGAATTGACTTGGGGACAACACGCTACAATACGATTATTATTCCTAACCTACCTCATCGTTCAGGTTTATTACAGCTCCATAACCCCGCGCCACACCTCCGTTATGAATGCATCCCTTACTGCCAACGAAGAAATCGGCGATTTTTTAATTCGACCTTGTCATTTTCCAATGTTAAGAAAACAAAAAATGGCGGCCAAACCAGGGTCGTACTGTCACGTGTTCATAATGTGCACGTTCAGCGGACGTTGTATTCGCATTTCAACGGGCAATAGACCGTGATTTGTTGTAAAGAAGAAAACTTTCGCCTTCTGGCAGGGGGATTCGTTTCTGATCCGTGCCGCCTTCGCCAGCCCAAATAACAGCGCGCCCAGATCAAAATAAATATGAAGGACATATGGTTTCCAGAAGTAAAAGCCATTTTTCAACATGCAACTAATTTAAAACGAAGATAATGGACAAAATGAATAGTTCAGAAGTATACTCTCCCCATTGAATGCAGTTTTGAAATTAATAGAATTTTCGTAGACATCATTTGACCCATTGTTACAATATGATTATGGCCTTCACACATGGGTGTGCGTATCGGACCACGGAATAAAGTAACATCCCGCACGATCCGCCACCTTCCATCTCTCACTTAACTTCTTCTACGAGACTCTACACCGTTAACATACATCACTTATCATCCACTTTTTTCTCTAGTATAATTATCGTAAGAATGTAAAGTATGTTGGAACCAGGCTAGCTTGGCCAGATTGGGTTGACGAAATGGATAAGGTTTTGCATAGTATTATTACTGTACGCATACTACCCAAAATACGTAGGCACGTGGATTTCTAATTTGAGGGCAAAAACTTAGGCTAACTTGATTTTTTAATTACGTGTTTATGGCTGCACCCCCGCATGTATTTTATTTTTTTCAAAGCTGTCTATTTTAACCGAGGGCGGTTGAATCGCCTGGCAGGGCAAATAGATTGCAATGTCTAAGATCAAAAATTCCACCCTTTACCGTTAAATTTCGACATGCAGCCCTCAATGGTTTTTGTTCTTTGACATTCGTTCGACATTTCTGTAAGATATATTTAAGTGAAAAGGTATTTTGTACTTCAGATTTCGGCGTGTTTGCCGGGAATCGCCGCCCGCTACCCGAGGCATATAAAAATAGGAATCCACTCAAAGCATCAGCCTACGCAGCGCCCAGAAATTAACCAGGAAACACCGGAGCGGTTTTGTTTGTGGTTTCCGTGATCATTTATATTTTAAAATTATTGCCAAAGGAAGTATTTTGCTGGGTTGTTTGCGGCTCAAATACGAAGGTTTAGAAATAGAAAAAACTCGCAGCCGGCTTTTAACAACATTGCGCACGATAACTCGCTCGGACTCACAGCATTTTAGATGCGCGATCTGCGCGCGCACACGCGCGCGCACAAAAACAGGTATGCATTAAATACAGTATGTCACTTAAATACAACGAAATAGGACATGAGAATCAGCTGTTCGATAATTAATGCCCAGTGCTAATGAAAAGGATTCGAAATGTCCTAGTTACTAGGACTAAGGGTTTTACCTATACACCAGTAGTCAAAACCTTGCAGACTGCCCGAATATGATCTACATCCTTTAAGCGAAACAAAATACACTTGAGCTTGCTCAGCAGGAAGGGGGGAATTTTACTACGAGACGAAAAAGCATCATGCATATGAAGTTTTACCTTTTTTCTTCGTTTTAGAGTGAAAATTAATCCATACTTTCAAACGACTTGATGTCTAATTTGAAATTAGATTTCCATTCGGAGAGTCGCCCAGATGTTGTTATTTTGTTAGACTATTTCCAATTTTTTATTTGAAAAGACTTTCAATGAAAAATAACATTCACAAAAATCTATGAATCTTAGGAAAATATTTTATAAGGTAATATATAATATGTACTTTTTAGGGATAGCAAAGTAATCCAAATATTTGAAAGAGTAAATTATTATTTTGCAAATATTCAAAATGTCAACGAGACGAACAATATTAGCCTCATCCCTCGAAATTCCATTGCAAGTGTCCCATTTTGGTCTTACAACAGAAACCGTGGATCAATAGGAATGGGATTAGTACAACGGAGTCATACGGAAATTTCGGGCACGTCAGACGAGGCATGTATCAACTCTTTTGCATTTCACATTTACCCTTGAATCACCTCATTTCTAGTATAACGACATTACATAGGTCAAATCGTGTAGCACAAATCCCGACAAGAAAATCTCCAAATACGACTTAATATTTATTTCATCAAAGAACAGATTGAGGAAGATAAATAACCAGTACAAGTAGGTGCATGATAACTAATGCGGCCACTTAGGGGTATTTTTCTTTATAGTGTAATGCAACTTCGACGCCAGCACTGCGTCGGCCCAGATACAATTATACAGGGCTTGATTGCTACGGCTTTCCAATGCATTTATTGGCCTTTACGTCGTGCCGACCACCAATGCAAAAAAACGACCGTAAAAGGTCCCTACTAGGAATGGGATTACCCGGGCGATGGCGATTATCAAAAAACTTGCAGGGCACACCCCAGGCAAGCAGCGGCAACCCTGATCAGATGAGTGAGGGCAACCAAAACTTGCAGAAGTTATAAAGGGAACATGCAAAACTCAATTGAATTTGAAGAGGAGGGCTGTAGCTTGTTTTATAGTGTTCACGCGATTGATCACACCGTCCGTACCTACCTCCTCACTATCGTAGCGGAAAAAAGCCACCAGACCACCCAGAGCAAACTCCAGCTCGGCCCTCGAGGTACAATGTAGCCTGTTCAGAGTGCACAACAAAGTAGCTGTCCACGATTTAATATTTCTGAA
The DNA here is from genome assembly GCA_023653785.1 of Ophioderma brevispina. NCBI lineage: Eukaryota > Metazoa > Echinodermata > Ophiuroidea > Amphilepidida > Ophiodermatidae > Ophioderma > Ophioderma brevispina. The sequence goes on from JAMKCH010053412.1 coordinate 20,616, forward strand.
CCAATGTGGAAAATGAGTATTTCTAGATAATTGCGTTCATTTGTTAATGTATGGTGCATTTTTTTTAAGTTGGGACCCCAAAAGGGTGGATTTGTCACCAGGTTGGGGCAATTATTTCACTTTCCAATGATGCTTTTCTTGTAGTCCTTCTTCAACATTAACATAGGAAGTTTGGTCTCATTTTGAAGACAAGTTAGTCCTTTTTTGAGATTAGTAAGAAAACATTTAAAAATATAATTCAGATTAATTAATATAGTTAAACTCATTAATAATATAATTAGTCAGGGTGGAGGAAGCGGAGGAGGTTTGGGAAAGGTGGCGGTTGCGGTGTGTGCATAATTCCAATGGGATGTTCAATGTGTGGAGTGAGATCCCAGTAAAAATTTAATCTTGAAATATGCTTTGTGCTGAATTTTAGTATAATACACTCTGGGTCATAATTTATTGGACAGTTTAGAACGTGTACGCCCGCTTCCCCGCCAAAACGGCGAAGACATCGCGGTAGCACGTAGACGCAGTACGCGCAACCAGCAACGCGCGCGTTTGTTTATGTCCAAGAAGAAATTATGGCCCAGAGTATACCTGTATCTAAAATAATAAGTCGTTAATTACCCAATATGATAACTTTATCACCATGATGCACGAGAATTAAAAGACATGGATGAATGAAAATATGAGAAGGGATGGAAAAACCCAAATGCCTTTAATTTGATATCAAGTACAGAGTCTTTGAATTCATCCAATAGATTCATGATTTTGGTCAATTTAAAGCACACAGCCTAGTTCTCTTTTGTAAAAATCAGCTAAAACAGGTTCAAGGCTTAATTACCCCAAATACTAAATACTAATTATCACATTGATACATCAATACATAATATTGTGCAAACAAGTTCTCTTAACTACTGGGATCATGAAAAAAAATACTATGTGTAATTCTTGTAAAACAGACTGAAGCATCAATTGGGACTTTCTTAAACGTTGATTAGTTGATACAGGGCTTACATTGAGGTAATGTATGTAATGTGTTAAAACTTTGATAGATCTGATCACCCTGTATATAAACATATCCTGTTTTATACTTGTGTGTCTGGTAAGTGTTATGTACATACGACACCAAGTACTTTTTAATATAACAACTTTGAGTTTCACAGACCTTCTATTATGTAACAATGACTTGTGCCAGCACAGAAAATCAAGATTCTATCAATTCATAGTCACCCTATATGATTGTCCGTCATTAGTTTTATTGAACCTCTCATAAATGTTATCAGACAAGAACACCCTATTTATATTATTTTTAAGTACCGGTATCAGATATAATACACAATTGAATTTAGGACTACAATTGTAGCTCAATTGAGAAAATCCTCAATTAAAAGTGAGCGATTATGTTTAAAGTAAATCTAGACTTAACCTTGAACATTTTCCATCTTTTTGACCACCCTGTATAATGAAACAGAGTTTTAATTAAAGAGACCTATGAACTTCCTTTAAGACACGTATTTTAACAGATACAACATTTTCACATTTTTATAGGGTATTCAAACTTGAAAAGGAAAATTGATCAATATTTTTCTTACAAAATCTATGAATTTTTGTCACCCCACCGATTGCATCAGGTAAATGTTTTACCAATACAAATTATATATGTCTGGAAAGCCCCTTTGCATGTCTTTTTCAGATATAGGCATAAATTTTGAATTAAGCAATTTGTTCGAAACTATGAAGCATTAAAGAAGTTCATTTCTTGTATATTTCTGTTTGTTACAAAACACCCTGTAAAGTTCTTAACCACCCTGATGTACTTACTCAGAAAAAAAGTTACCTCTTAAAAGCTTGTTCTCTAGCTCAAAACAAAAATTATACCTTTGGAACACCTAAGATAAATACTACCAAAGTTGTGAGGCTGAAAGTGGAATTGGAGGTGGATATTTGACAAATGTACACATTGTGACGCAATTGGTCCCAACTTAAAAACATGACCGTATGATAATAATCGTTATGTGTGTGTTTGTGTCCAGTACTTGATAAAGTTGAAGACTTGATCGAAATATCTAACCTTAACATGCCACTTGCATTTACGGTAAAATGAAGTCTTAAGGTACCAAAATGGGCAGAAAGTTAAACAAACATTACCGTTAATCCTTGCTTGAAAGCAATATTGCCATTTTTTTGAGAGCGCCCTAATTTTTTCAAATTTTTGAAGATTCTTTACCCGGTTTGCTTGGTAAACGGGCATTAAACTATATACCGTGAATGGTTAAGCTCGAAAATGTGTCCACAACGAAGAATTTTGTAATTAGAATAACTGTTATCGGGTTGGAACTTGAATTGCAATAATGTAAGTCAGTTACATGTATGAGCCCATAGGGTAGACGGAAAAACCACATTTAGCGTGATTGCCGATCAAGTTTCGGACCTTGTGTATATTTTCAATGATCATGATAAATTGAGAGTTTGGAATTAACGGTCCCGGTCAAAATTACAACAAAAGCCGGTCAATACTGTGTTTAAGTTGTTTGTGGAACGCAAACATTGCAAGGGATACCCTCTCCCACATCCACTCGAGCTGCTTAGATGATTCTATCAAATTAAAAACTAATTTACTTTTTTCCACTGTTGTCTGTTGGAATCTGTACCTAAGGCATTACAAAGTGACTACTTTTTATCAAATTTGAATAGGTTCTGCGCTTCGCGAGGGAGGGGAGCACCCCCTCCTCACCCAAACCCCAGGTCCGCTTGATACATGTATGCCTCTCCATGAACATAAATGATTATTCTTCAAAATGAACCTGTAAAACAATCAAATGTTAATGGGCTTTTTTTTACAGTAAACCAACACCAAATGATCATGTACCATAGTCAAAAACATTTTTTTTTAAAAAAAAGCAATTATGACTCTTTGCTTTGAAAATGTTAACACTCGCATTCATTTACTTATGTAATAGAGGATGGTTGTGTAAATTTTCCGGGGGGGGGCCACTTGTATTCAAAGGTGGATATATGCGTGAACATGGACTTTCAAAATGACCCTCAACCCGGTATTTTCACCGACTACAAAACAGCTAAAACATACCCAAACAAATAGTTTTATCTGTTTTGATAACCCTCACAAGCAGCAGTGCATTGAATCGTAATATACCCCTTTATTGTCTTGCTTGGCTATGCTTTTCTCTTCCAGTTCCGATTACACTATTTTGGATGATTTTGATCCCGCCTGCTTAATGAGATATAACATTACAATTTCAGGGTTAAAAAAAACATACCCTTTTTTCCATATTTTGCTGTTGGAAAAGAGACACCCTTTTTACCGCATTTTTCTGTTCACACGCATCATTCCACCTTTGAATACAAGTTCCCCCCCCCCCCCCCCGGGGTAAATTTCAATCCTCTGTGAAACTTTTTAAAATTGGCTCGCACCAAGTCTACATGGGAATATAATGTCAATTTGACATGTACATTTGTTCGATCGTTATTTACAATTTTCAAAGCTGAGACTCAAATGTTTATTATGTACATACACAAACTGTTTGTACCTTACATTTTTGTTTATCTATGAAGTTCCTGGTTTGATACTAACTTTCCACCATTTACAACCAAGGCACCGTGGGATGATAACTACCTGAACTGTAGCAAGCAATTTTAGATTCCCATGATAGCATGTAATTGACACTTGTCCACAGGGTTGTAGCAGCACACTTTTAGTGGTGGGTGTTATTTAACAAAAAAACTTAAAAAACAGAAAAAAACTAAATAAATTGTCAAATTTGAATAAAATGAGTAAAATTTCTTTTTTGCTCTTTGGTGGTGGGCTCTAGGGTTAAAATTGGTATTTAGTGGTGGGCTCTGCAGCTGAGTGGTGGGCCCCCACCACCCACTGTACGACAGCAATCCCTGTTTTGGTCAACATGCGCTTTCAATGCTGAAACTGAAACAGTTTTGGGTGGTACTACTGTACTATGATTTAACCCTAATTTCTTTACAAACCATTTTAAGCATTGTCTTGTGTAGAAAATTATGTAATGGCGCGCACATTTGTATACATTGCAAAGTTGGCACTGTTACAATCTAACACTGTAAATAAAAAGGTTGACTCCTTTACTCATTTAAAATGCCTAAGTATCTAACACTTTAAATATGGAATGTATAGTTTATTAAAACATGGTACAATATGAACAATGATAAGGAGGTCCCCTGAACGTTTCAGAAAAATTTGTGACGTACATGTTACAACCATTATCACAAAAAATGAAAAAGGCTGTAGCATCCTTAACTTGAATCTAATCTCTTTTTGTGTTTGGTTGAATTCTGACCATTTCTCTTTGTATCATAGCCATTTTTACGGTTTTTATTTATCCATTTTTCTTGAAAAGTGATGATCAGTAGCTACTAGCTTTTTTGCACTTGAATTATGACAAGACCAAATTTTGGTCATTTCTGGGCAATTAAATGGTCTTAAATAAAAACAAAACATCCAACAGCCTGAAAAAATCAGCACCAGCACTATCTCTCTGATTATAACTTGTACCGATAAAATTACAACCAAGTGCCTACAAACAAAAAAGTTTAAACACACTCAGTGTGGTTTTACTGTGAAAAGGCTCATATTAGTTATACT
>JAMKCH010053413.1:0-10686 GCA_023653785.1 Ophioderma brevispina
GTTTGGGTAACTTTTTGTCTTTTGGTCAGTTTTGGGACATCAGTTGATGCGCGCTTGTCGTCTTTCTTACTGACTGCGATTGGTTTATGTGTGCACTTAGTAACGGGTTCTATTGGGATTCTTCGGGCGAAAATGAATTTATGTGAATCGTGTTACCAATCTACCAAGGGCTTACCAGGGAACTGAGGTCCAACACAAGTGCGAGGTCATTTGACTAGAGTAGATAGGGTAACAAATTTCCCTGATGAAGGTCGCTTACGACATATAAGAGATGACAAAAAAGAAGTTGTTTACTTGAGATCAACTGAGTTTTGTTAATAACTCGGGGTAGTTTGCAACCAAGTCTCAAAGAATTTTGCAGCAAAAGTACAATTGCCTTACTTTAGTGAAGCCACAACTTAAAAATATTCGCGTACGCTAGCAAATTGGTATCGTGTATCGACCTTTGCAGAAGGCACGCCTTTTTTCCCATTATGGCTTTTATACCGACTATGCATGTGTTACGGTATAGGATGGATTGAAAAGTTGGGTGTTGGTTGTGGTTTCGACTGCAAAGTTTAGACTTTTAGTTTATGTATATTGGTTATATTTTTGGAGGTATTTGAGCACAATTTTGGTGTACGATGAGAAACCTTATCTGGTTGTCCATTATAAGATCTTGTTGGCTGTATTCGATACAATGGACATTGCTGCGACAATTGTATACCATGCCCAGCGTGGCAGTTCCTCTATAACGATTTGTTGTTCACTACGTTGACCGTTTTAATTGGGCACGTGAAACTGTTGAAAGCCAGGTCTGGCATTTATAAGTGGTCTTGAAAGTTGAATCGGCACTTTAATCTATAGGTTGTCTAGATATAAATATTCGATCCTATAAATTGATAACAAACAATTAGGGGTATTCACTTGCGACATTAGTGGGCATAATTAGGAATATTTTTACTAACCCTTAAACCACTGGGATACTATTCTTATTGCGAGTTGGGCGACAAAACCGCTTGCCTACCTGGTGAGGGTGTTTAGATATTGTGTCCCCCGGACGGTTGCTATGCTCACTAATGATTATAACATTCGACTTTTACTTTTAATATCCCGCGCTTTCGTTTAACGGGAAAATGTGAAAATAAGTGGCCGGGGGGGTAGGTAAGATATATTCAATACTAAGTGGAACTCTTTGGAACACATTGCCAGAAAGTCATTACATTTTGACTAGGAATATCCCTTAAAAATTGTTAAACATAGTGTCAGCGAAACATTTGTCAATAATAATCCTCTATTTTTGATCAAGGATATTCCCTCAAAGTGGCCTGGAATGAAACATACGAAAATTAATAGAGAGGAATTTAAAAAAAAAATAGGCGGTTCTCGAACCACCCAAGTGTCGAATGGTTGCGCGATTCCACTTGCTTTATGGTGGTTGAAGTTGGCAATATGTGATTAGAAAAGAACAAATGCACTGGGGAGAAGTGTAAAAGGTCACGTGGGGGTCACAAGGTCACATGAGGTACCAAGTACCCCAACCATTCCCCTCGACGGCACCCTTCCCCGACGCAACCCACCCTCTCCCCGACACAACACCCCGTCACCATCCCACCCCTGACCCTTTCCCGGCACACTGATTTGTGAATGGGCCAAAGTTGACATGAGGTCACCAAGGTTCACATGAGGTCATAAAGGTAACATGAGGTCACATAGGGTCACAAAGGTCATATGAAGTCATAAAGATCACATGAGGTCACAAAGGTCACTATTGGGGTCACAAAGTCATATGAAGTCACCAAGTTAAGAGGTCCACCAAAGGTCACAGTCACAAAAGGTCACCACGAGGTCACCAAGGTCACAGAGGTCACACCAGGCACATGAAGGTGTCCATGGTCACATGAGGTCCACAAGGTCACCAATGTCACCAAAGTCACAACGAGAGAGGGTCACAATGGTCACACAAAGTCACCCAAAGTCAATGAGGCACCCCACCCCTCCTGATGCACCCCACCCGACGCATCCCCACCCCACCCCCTCCCCGACGTTAACCCCACCTCACCAATAATACCCACACCCTGCCTCTCCCCCAACACCCATCCTGCTTGCTCTCCAACACCCCACCAGCCCCTCCCAACACCTGACCTTCCCCCTCCCCAACACCCCGCACTCCCCTCCCCAACACCCCGCCTTTCGCCCTCCCCAACACCCCGCCCTTCCCCCTCCCCATGATTCAAACACAAGACGTTTATGGTATATTTGGTTTGCATGTAGCAAAAGGAATTTGCATACCTGATGTACCATTTTAGCGATTCAGCAATTACGCAATTTAATAGTAGGTTAAACGAGAACTACCTGTTTTGAAGTTTGATCCTTATTGTATGAAGAAATGGTAGTAGTGGAGAATAAAAATGAGAATAGAAACGCTGACGCCCATGCGCAGGTCAAATTTCACCAAGCCAAGAGGCTAGAGTGGAAAATTTCCACCCGCACACACGCTACGTAATATAGTGGTGTAATATAAAACCAAAAAAGAAGATGGGTTTGGTGAGGGAGGGCATTTTATTCCTCCACTACCATTTCTCATAACAATAGATCAAACTTCAAAACAGGTAAGTTCTCGTTTTATCCTACTATTTTATTTCGAAATACGTGTAGTAAACAAAATGAAGACTTTAAAAGCCACTCTAGTCTCTTGTGTCCTGTACCACAGTACTTTAGCACAATCATGTCAAAGAGAGTAATGTATTTTGGAAAACCAACATTTTAATAGTTGTTATATAGGGTGAACAGTCACATGGCAATGTATGATAACTTTATTACAGTAACAGTTTTCACTCAGTTTGGCTCTATATTTAAGCACAGAAATAATTTTGCGTATTTACATGGTAATACATTCTTCATTCAGTGTGAAGTTAATTTGGCAGCAAAGTTATTTTTGTCATTTTCCACAGGCTTATTATACCAGGCCTGAAAAGTTCTCTCTCCAGCCCATCCGGCTGCTGACAGAATATCTCCTACTGGAACATCTTTGTGTTTGCCGCGGACGTTGAAGCAGATCTCGTAGAATGTGCATTTATATATTGCTGAACATTCAAATAACCGTGACTGCATTACACTTTCAACCACGAGCAATTGAGTCCTTGGATACCGCGGCATAGGGTTTTTTGTAACTAATTAAACCAATCTGTTTTTCATAACCTACCTAATCCTTGAAGTGACTTGCAGATACAGCTTCATACCGTACACAACATACTCGTTTTTGTCAAATTATATTATAAAGTTTTATACGCATACCAGTGTTGCCTGGTCTGGACTGTTTAGAGCAAGTCTAAAATGCGAAACAGTTCTACACCATTAGGGATCTCATAACCATATTGTCTATCTAAGGTTTTGTTGCTGTTTGTAATCTGTGCTGATGTCAAAGCCAATAGCATTGTTAATTGAAAGGTCAAATCTTTGGTCTCAGATCTTAATTTGGGTATATGCTTTCTCAAAAAATCCGACACAATCTTTACATCCCATGTTGCTGTGTACCTAGGTTAGTGCTGGTCGCAGTTGAAAAACGCCCTTCATGAAGCGTGATATTAAGGGGTGAGTTCCTACTGGTGTGTCCCCCTGATAATACTACGAAAGTGGATAAGGCACTTCTTGCCGTTTTGTTAAGGGCGCTATATCGTAAGTTGTAATTGTTGTATGTTGTTCAGGTCTTAAGAAGGAGAAAACACTGGTTCTACATCCGTCTGCACTGAAGCTTTTTGTACTCCGTGCTCAAAACAAATGTGATCCATCTAGATATGTAAACATGGTATGCTTGGTGTGGAGTCTCTCCATGATTTCAAATGATAGGATTGCGTCTTCTGGAACTCTTGCACTTCCAAGGCTTTGCCTGATAATTCTGCAACAAATCAAGTGCAAACTATCATTTAGTGGGGTTTTGTGCCGGAAATGGCTGGAAATTAACCTTTTGGTAGCAGAATAGGTGCCTCAATCAGCATATAAGTAATTTGGCCAAACAACGGCTGGGTCGGCCATTTTGGGACAATGTTATGATCCCCTCGGCTCTGTCCACTTGACAATCTTTTGAATGCATGCCGAAATAGACAAAATGGAATGGTGAATGCATTAAAAAAATATGTCATTTCCCCAATCAACAGAACAAAAGCATCAATTTTTCAGCTTAGGGTGGTCGCCATGATATATATTTTGGGACTTGTTATTCAATCTTGATGCAAAAGAGATCCAGGTCTGGTTTGCAGAAATAACGTGCATATTTCACTGAAAGTATCCTTATCTAGCATTCCCACTCAGTGTTTATCATCAAACGTCTGGACCACTCCTGTCGCAGTGATGTTTCCACCTCTGGTAAGTATGATGCGACAGCCAAATATTTTTGGGTAATACACCATTCCAGTGTTTGTTTACTAGGGTGTTGCATGCATATGATCTGGTACCACCCATGTTATTGATTATAGGTCATAGCTGTCTATTATCTACCTTAACATGTACATGGATGCTTCTGGAATTTTACAGAATGATTTCAATTGTAGAACACTGCCAACAACTCAAGATAATTTATTTCATTTTCTGCTGGCTATGCTCAGCTGATGCATTCCCATCTTCCCCCTATTCTGTTTCTCCATTTGTACCACCCCATCCGTCCACTTGCCTCACTTTTCACTTCAATATTTGTTTGGGCTGATGATTGTCTTGTATATAATACACACAAAAATATTTGTAATCCACCAATTCAAGTCAGGTTCTAGCTTTACTCCCTAAGTTCAGTTTTGGCCTCAAAAATTTTTGTATTCTTGGCAAGGCAACACTTTTTGATTTTCAAGGCCACGGTAATGCAATGGTCCGTATTTCACACCTGGAAAAGCAGCTAAGCTACGATTTTCCTATGGACTTGATGCCTATTTCCTATGGTAGGCCTTGAATTTCTGTTTAGTTCTATACATTTTGGTAAATATCCTCTCTTTTCTGATGACAGTGATTGTGCATTCACAAGGAATATTTATTTCAAATCCTAGGTAACTTATTTGTTGCATAGGCTGAAAAAGTGACTTTTCTGGGTGGATTTCAAATCCTAAATCGGATGGGATAAACATTTTTGCGTGGTGTATTTTACGCTCTCTTCCCGCTTCCTATTGAGGGCGCTACAGTAAATGATCACGATGTACCCTACAATACAATAGCCAAACTTCTGATATGAGCAAATGGTGGTTTCAATAAATTTAGTAAATAGCGGTGGTGCTGGTGATAAACCCATTGGTAAACTTAAAAAACTGACTAGAGTTGATCCTTTCCACGCAAACTTTAGGTACTTCCTGTGTCAAATGATAGTTAGGACAGAGTAATATGCGTCTCGGAGGGTTATTGAGGTCTCATATAACAATCTTTGGATATTAGCTTAACAGCTGTGTCCAATGTATCAATCGTGAAGTGAGCCATACTTAGGTACTGATTTAATCTGATAAATCTAAAATAATTCGCAATTTGCCATTTTTCTTAGTCGCGAGAAAATATTTGACCAAAAGTCTCCCTTTTGGGAGGGAGTTTCGATTATTTGTTTTATCCAAAATTCATTCTTAATTCATCATCAATAGCATTGCAATCATCATCCTTTCAACCTGTATTGAGGTGGTTTCACTATTTGAAGTGGATGGTGTTTGTTCAGAAAATTCTCAAACTTATACCCTACCACAGCCTGTAGGATATTTGGATCTGATGTCAATTTTTTTCCCACTGATGACATAAAACTTCAATCGACCTCCGACCGCCTCTGTCTTAACATTATAGACCTACCTGAGGAGGCGTCATTTACTGGCTCGGTCGTTTCACCGTAGCCCGGTGCTTGTCTTTGTCTTGTGATTGTGTTTGTCTCTGCTGGGGACGTTTTCCCTGGTTTTGGAACCGTTGCACTAAAAGGGTTCTGGCTTTGATAACCCATGTTCATTCGGGTTCCGGTTACTGTTATATCCATTGTTCCCACCCCTATCTGCCCATATGGGGCTGGTATCTGAAACTGGATTGGCTGATCTTGGTAGGTGGTTTTTTGAAACTTGCCCTTTTTTTTCTGCTTTTTAGAGCCCACGGCAGCAGCCTTCTGTGCCTCTGCAGCATCTTTGACTACTGTGGTTTAGGTCATCCCCAAACAGATAGTCCACACCCGATGGCTGATCTACACAGGATGTGCAAAATGCCGGATTTAAACTGTGATGTGATCCTGAGTTTATGTATGTTCAATTTCATTAATTGGTTTTTTGGGGGCCCCCCACCCCCCCCACAAAAGGGCCCATCTGTATTCTTCTTGCTCGTTAGTGATGTTATCTTTAGTAACTTTATTGTACTAAAGGCCACCCGCCCTTTCTGCAGCAAGTTTTGAATGCGCTGCATATGAACATCTGATGATTCGTGAGTCAGATGTCATATCGCCCATATGACAGGATTTATTTTTGTGGTGGTTTTTTAAGGCTGGAATATTCTGAGGTCTTGGATATTTCTCTACCGTATCAGGAATTGTTGCATTCTCGCAGCTTATTGGCTAGCATATATTTATGCTGTTAAGAACATAGTCGTCCTAGGATTCCCATTTCTCGGCCATCGCAAATTGTTTCTGCAAAAAACTTTATCGACATTGAACAGGGCCTGGAAACAGGGTCAGCGTTATTGCAGCCCCGGTTGAGTTGTGGAAGTAGTCTTTTCCAATTCTGCTCATCCATCTATATATGGCCTTGGGGTTGCCCCCAGTGCCTGACTATGATTTCAAGTCTGAGTGTCATTACCAGCTACAAATCGGACGGATCACTTGCCAATTATTAACTTACCAGATTACAGTCCCAGGTGCCAAGTCCATGCTTGCATCGTACTCATAATCTGGTCGAATTGATATTGGGGTTGTGATTGAGCTGCTAATCCTTCAAGTTTTTCAAGGCGAGCTGTCAGCTCTACCCTTGACTATTTTGGTTTCACGGTTTATTTGTAACAACAAAGACGTGAGCCCATCGAATTTCTCGCCCAGCTGAACCAGCTCCGCTTTTTAACTGCGATTCGCCGTCGCGTAAGGCTTAGTAGATTTTTGGTTTACCTCCTGCAGCAACCGGTAGGTTTAGCATTTTTAGTAACATCCTACCCGAACTTCGCGGTGGAGGGAGTTTTCACAATTTGCGCCTTATGGCGCGGTGTTTTTATTACTTACCGGCTCCGTTTTATTAGCCTTTTTATTAGTCTCTGGCTCGTCAGTATGACCCGGCCACTTCGATCGTCTGTGCGACTCTCAACTGCCGAATTCATCGTAACATGCAGAATTCGGAGGGTTTTTCTGATTACTTGCTTCCCGCGTTTCACGGAGCAAAAATTTTCGTGGCTCGACCTGCAAACGAAAGCAGTTTCTCTGACCTGCGCATGCGTCAGCGTTCTATTCTCATTTTGTTACTACACGTATTTCGAAATAACATAGCGCATTTGCATACCTAAGCCGATTATCAGGAACTTCAAATGCAAAGAAGATGCGCACCATAATGGGTTTTTCGTGCAGTGAAGTAATTTTGCATATCCGATGTAGCCGTTTCAAAATAATAGCGATTACGCGTTATGCATTTCATTAGTTCATTTGCATATGTAATTTGTCCGAAATATGCCCAACATCTAATCAGTTCGATAACTTCTTTAAAACCCGCTCCTTCCACCACCAAGTTACATCTTATACACCCTAAACGGAACTCCATATAACTGGCAACACAATCCTTGCGGGGAAGGTTTATCATTTTTGACCAGGCCAATATAAGCTAATTAATATGCATTGAATCTGCAAATAAATTGCAGTCAGATCTACACATAATATTCTGGCACCTCACTCTATCACCCTAACCAAGTGTGAAGTAACTCGGGATTAGCGTTTAGGTCCCCCCCTTCATGCATTCATTCCACTTATTGATTTTACCACGGAGGCCCAGGTCAACCATAAGGCTTTTTTTCACGGGCCGTGTTTACAACAATTACAAAAAGGTACATCTGCATGTGTAACACAAAATTTAACACGAAACCTCATCATGTCATGCTTAGATGAAATGTGCCTTAAATTATTCTTAAATATACTGCAATGTTTGCTTGATTTTTTTAAGTTTAGCAAAAAAAATCAAGTTGTTCCAAATTAATGCACCTCTGTAGGATAGACTACGCTTATTGTACTCCGTTTTGGGTTGTGGGATTGTAACATTAAACATGCTGTGACGAAATTTATAATTATTGCCTATTAAATGACAAAATGCGAAAGATTGGAGGTGCTAGGTCAATATCAAAATTTTTGTAAACTCAAGAGAAGAGCGAACAATTGTAACTTTGTATATGAGAAGACGTTGCCAACCAAGGTGATTAAGAACTTCATGACTAGGGTCATCCAGGCTACACGCACAGATTATAATACGTGCTGCCTGTTCCTTTATAATCTGAGACGATTAAGCTATTGTAGTATCCACAATTTTCCCAAACAAACATTGAATAGTCAAGGGGGGCAGGATAATGCATTATATCTAGTAGTTAAGATATCATTGGAACACTGACTGCAATTTTTTTAACATAAACCTGCCTTTAAGTGATTTTTTTGCGACATTTTCAATTTGCTGATTTCCCATGTCATGTTTCTCATCAATGATAACTCCCAGATTCTTAATTCCTGCACTCTTTGAAGACTTACATTATTAATTTTAATAGAATCAAATCATTTAATTTGATCTGTAACCTTATATAAACGCTGTCTTGAACCTATTAACATAAATTCTGACTTACAACATTCAAACTTCATTTGTTACTTTCAAGCCATTTTTGTTTAAAGTGTGGAAGATCTTCATTATACATTTTGAAATATCATCCAATTGATTGGAGCATAATAAATAATGTTGTCATCAGCATACAACTAACATTTACAATGGGAATAATAGTTAGGCAAATCATTAATATAATAGAAAGCCAAGAGGACATCATTGAGCCTTGAGCATTCCACAGATCATTCAAAAAAGGTTAACCTAAATTTTGAAAAATATTCAAGATGCTAATTAAAATTCTGAATATGCAAATAATGCAGCCAGCTACCATAATATTGCGGCACTCGCTCTAAATCATCCTATCAAGTTGAGTAAATCGTGGATAGCGTTTAGCCGCAGAGCATTTTTGAAAAGTTAACCGAGTCAATCGACGGACGGACTGACGGACATACGGACGGACACACAGAAATTGGAACTATAAATGTCCTCCATGAACAGTCGTTCATGTGTCCGCCAAACATTCGTTCAGGGCGACACAAACTGTAAGACCCTACCACCATTTGGCTCTACCTACCAGTAGTCATCATGGACCCCCCCCTCTTAATCCTTATTACGGGTGGAACAAGCGCAATGTATTCTTGTAAAAGAGATGCAAATACGATTGTTATCTAGCGTGCAGCATTACAGAGCATTGTAAGGCATTGCCGTGGGAACCCGGAGTGTGAATGTAAAACTGTTTAGTGTATCATTTCCGATTACCTTCACACGTAGTCAAAAGAACCACTGACCAGAGTCGCCTATTGAGATAGTATAAAGTGGCCTTCTAATGACATGGCCTTGACCCATTTTGTCATCTACACATAATAAAACACTTTCAAACATACTGCTATGACAACTAAAGTAACCACTGGGTCCAGCACTCTTACTGGTATGCGCAGAATTACCTATTATGACCCCTGGGGGCCCTTTTTACCTCTAATGGCCCTATGCGACCTTTGACCCATTTGGTCAAAAATCTATATTTAAACAACCTAAAAATCAACTTTGTGGGCTTGTAGGTTTTGCCGTCCTTTAACATACGGATATGAATTTTGGTGTGGTGTAAGCTCCGACGTACGAGTTTGGTGGTCCATTTGGAGGGTGTCATTTTGGGGCAAAGGTCATCCAGGCGTCGTTATCGGGTAAATTGGTCGTGCTTTGACGTATGGATATATGAGTTTTGGTATGGTGGTCAGAGTTTTTGCCTACGAGTTTAACGGTTCCCACATTTTCAAAGGGGGTCATTTTGGGGTCAAGGTCCTTCAGGGGGTCATGGAAAATGAGGTATTGTTGAGATCAAATAAAACGTATAACATGTAAGAAAATAAGTAACACATTCTTGGCAAAAGATGATATAGTATTTGGTTTCTTTCTGACATAGTTGTCTCCACTTCCGGAGGATGCACGCAATATTTTATATTTAAACCCATTTTAACTGCTTTATGCTATGCTGTGTCTTAAAGTGTTTACAATTAACTCCAGTAGTGCAAAGGGATGTCCTACAAATTAATGAACCTTTGTGATTTGCTGTTTGCCTGTTTGAAGATTTGCTCCATGCAATTGCTATTAGTGCAAAGTGTTAGGGTAATAAAATATTTTAGTGCCTGGGTCTGGACTTTGTTCCCACTGACAGTCCCTAAACTGGGTAGACGGCGGATGGCCCTGTCAATTTTTTTTCGTGAAAGCTTTATTTTTAAGAGCCTATCCATGATGCAGTTCATAGTTTGTAGATGCTCCGTTTTCAAGTTAGGAGCCTTTAAATTTTATTCGACGTTTTCATTCAATTTTTTTTTTAAAATCTCCATTGTACTTAGTCCTACTGACCGTCCGTAAATGGGGGCTGCCTATGGCGGAGCGGGTGTTGTGTGTGGGTGGGGGTGGGGGTGTTGTTTTTTTTGTTTGG